>QEPC01008573.1:2097766-2131614 GCA_003113815.1 Sphenodon punctatus | reverse complement strand
TGGGGGGCCTGGGCCGGCTTGTGGGGCCTGGATGCACTCGGGAAAAGCCTATTGGGGTGCGGGGTGGGAGGGGAAAAGTCTACGGGGATGGGGTTCAGCAGGGGAGGGTGCAGGCAGGGTGGGAATGGGAGGGACATCTTCTTACCTGTTGGCTCCGGCGTGTTCGCTCTTGTCCCGGGCTGCAGGCAGGAGGGGGGGAACTTTAGGGATTTTTTTAAATTGCCCACGTGTCCTGCTCTCCTCCATGGAGCCAGGACGCACGGGCAATTTAATTTTTTAAAAAAAAATTAAAAAAAAATCATTCCCTGCCTTGCAGCTCGCTGCTCCCCGCCCCCCCTGCCACTCTGAATGATAGATTGGGGGGGGAAGCTTCAAGCGGCAAAGGGCAGCGGCAGGGAAGTGACTGGCCTGGCGGGGCACTGTTGTAGAGCTGTAAGCTCTCCAATAGCACGCTGCCAGCCATATTGAGCATGTGAGGCAGGGAGCAGTGCGCATGCTCACTGGTCCCTGCCTCAGGCACCTGACCCAAGGCATCTCACCCGGGCGCTTTCAGCAAGTGCCCTGGTGAGAGCTTTCCTTGCACCCATTGAGCGCAATGGAAAGGCTAGCCCCTCCCTCCACAGCACGTCCTATACATGCTGTGGACTGAGGAACTCGGCCACCCAAATCGCGTTTTCAATAGAAAATGCTGTTTGGGCTTAGCCTTTTTGTCCCTTCTGGGATCCACTCCTCAGGAGTGGATTCCGGAAGTGAGAACTGACAGCGCAGCAGCAGCCAGAGCAAAGTCAGAGCCTGGCTGCTGCAGCGCTATCAGAAGCAGCGGCGCGTTGTGCTTTTTTTTAAGCAGCGGCAGCAGGCCCCTCAGTGCTTGTGAGGCACTGCCCTAAATGTCCTGGGGGGCCAGCCGCCACTGCTGAGAGGTTTGCCTGTTTTTGCAGGTACTTGTTTTAGCTCTAGCCCCAAGTTCCCTGACTCTGGCATTGATATTATCCTGGAATGGTAGAGGTTTATTTTGTATTGTGCTTGTGCCTAGCAGAAGTTTCTGCTAAGATTTATATATGTTATAAAATAGCCATTCCTCCAAGTTTCAAGATGCAAAACGTTAGCAGTACAATGGTTTAAATATCCATATTTGGTGTTGTTTGAACCTTGTTAGCCAGAGAGTACAAGGAGAGAAAAATAATCTGAATCAGAATCATAATGTAAAAATTAAATATCCATGCATATTAGTTAAAGATGGGTCTTGGAGGATTCTTTGTGCAGAAGGAGTTTAATTATTCAGGCTTTCCTGGGAAGACAAAACAATGAGTCTCCAAGCCAGCTTAGCAAGAAGGGTAATGAGCCATTGATGAAGGGGATATGGAAATGGAAGGGGATAATGGACAATGTGCAGAAATGATGTAAACCTATTGCTGAGAGAAACGAGGAATTTTGCAAAGTTAAAAATTGAATTATCACTTGGCCTGAACAAACATCAAGGACTTGGGGATTATAAAAAGCCTGGCACAGAAACGGACCGTTGCTTCCAGATTACAACTAAGAGGAGGACCTAGCTCTAAGGGCTGAAGGATACTGCCTGTGAACTGAGTTGAGTGCGAGACTCAAAGCAGCAAATTCTCTGAAGTGTAACTGGTGTAGCCTGTGTGTTTTATATTTCTTTTCCATAGCAACCTTTCAGTAACTCTGCACCACTTATTAACATATAACTTGAACTTTCCTTCCTCATACAAAGCTTTCTTTTACATTAAAGCTTATGTGAGCTCATTTTGATAGTAACAGAACACTAGAGTGGGCCTCTGTTTCTGAACAGAGCTGAGCTTCCCTTTAAAAAAATTCTATCATAAGGGAACAATCTGATGTGGATAGTTCGTGGTTGAGTCTGGCTAGTTTGAGGCTCAGGCTAAGAGGCACTCCTCCTAATAACAAACAGCGGGAGTGCTCCTGGCAAAAAGGAGAAAGCCTGTAAGGATAACAAGTGGGGGAAACCAAGTCAAAGTCATGTCCGAAGGTGTCATGGGGATGAGACTCACCCCTCCCCCAAATTCTTCAAATCAGAAGAAAAATAGGAAAAGTGCTCTATTCATAGCTTATATATGGGTTGGTTCCCAGTAGTGATGTTCCAAATAGATTTTTAAACTATATATTATTATTATTATTATTATTATTATTATTAACAAACATTTATATAGCACCAGCAGTGTACCTGACACTTTACAAAGTAATAAAATAGACACGGTCCCTGCCGCTAGGGCTTACAATCTGAGAGACAGGAGCTGGGGGAGAGACATAGGAAGGGGAACAGAGAGAGAGACAAGGGGTCTAACATTCATGAAGATGCGAGGTCTCAAGTGCACGTACTTGGCTTGGTTACGATGAGAATGACAGCAGGCAGGTCCATGTTGCAAGGATAAGGGTAAACCGATCGTAGGTATAGGAATAGTGGCTCAGCAGGATAAAGAGTCAGACAGAGCAGAGCGAAAGAGGTGAGTTTTAAGGAGAGATTTGAAGGTATGAAGGGAGGGGGCAAGGCGGATGTGGACAGGGAGGGAGTTCCAGGCATGGGGGGCAGCAAGTGAGAAGGGACGAAGGCGCTTAGGGGAGCAGGGAAGGCGTGGAAGGGTGAGAGAAGGGACAGAGGAGGAGCGAAGTGCACGGGCTGGAGTATGGAGGGCGATAAGTGCAGAGAGGTAGGGGGGAGCAAGGTTGTGAAGAGCTTTATAGGTGAAGACTAGGAGCTTGTGCAGGATTCGTTCAGGAAGGGGAAGCCAGTGAAGCGAAGAGAGGAGGGGCTGCACATGGTCGAAGCGACTGGCGAGGTAGATGACCCTGGCAGCAGAGTTTTGGACAGAGATGAGGGGAGAAAGGTGAGACCGGGGAAGGCCAGTGAGAAGGAGGTTACAGTAATTGAGGCGAGAGATGACCAGAGCATGAACAAGAGTTTTGGCAGACGAGACAGAGAGAAAAGGGCGAATCTTAGCAATGTTATGGAGGGAGAAGCGACAGGATTTAGCAACAGAGTCAATGTAGGGTTTAAAAGAAAGGGCTGAGTCAAAGATGAAGCCTAGGCTACGGGCTTGGGGGACAGGCAGGATGGTGACTCCATCAATAGTTATTGACAGTGAGGAAGGAGAGGAAGGATGAGGGGGGAAGATAAGGAGTTCAGTTTTAGCCATGTTGAGGATCTGAGGATATTTCTGAGGATCCGAGGACCAGTCCTGAGTGTTCAGGCCAGTCCGTGGATCCTCAAATACTTGGAATGGGGGAGAAAGAGGGGCAAGGAGGGGGACCAGAGAGGGCCTGAGGGAGGGAATAGGCCAGTGGGGGCCAGGGAAGAGGGATTGTGGTCCTAGACGGGGGGGAGGGGGTCAGGGGCAGTGTACTTACCCTCCAGAGGGGTCCTGTGACACGTGGCCTCTTACTGGACTCGTAAGTTTAAAAAAAAAAGTCTCAGAAGGGCCTTTTGAGCATGCTCAGAACTTTCCAAGATGTCACTGGCAGTGTTAGCATGCTGCAGGCACCATCTTGGGTGTGACTAGCCAGTTCTGGCCATCCTCAGAAGTTTGGAGCATGCTAGAACCAGCTGGCCACATCCAATATGATGCCCACAGCACCTATAGGTGCAACAGGTCAACAATAATCAAGTGTTAGGTCTGGGGCTTGAACCCCTGCCCTTTGGGAGGTGGAAGAGGTGCTTTTTGGGACCTGCACCACCTGGTGGACCTGATAACCATCTGCATTTCTCCTCTATATGTGTTCTCCTGTCTCCTAGCATGTCTACGCCCTCCCCCAGCTGGGGCTTGTTTCCCCAGCCCGACCTCCCAGCTTCCTGATTGACCACAGATGGTATTTAAAGTCTGGTGTGGCCTCAGGAAGCTGGTGGAGCAATGTCTCTTACCTGCTTTGAGCTGTTGTTGTGGGTGCCGTGCACTGCACACTGTGTTTGTAGCAAATATCCCCCCTTTGTTTGTGTGTTCTGGTTTGTCTCCCTGTCTCCCCTATAGCCTATGTGTGTGATCCCCTCTTAGGGCGCTGTTAGACGATCCCGCTCACAAGCAGGATCGTTCAGCGCCGGCATCTCTCCCCTGCCTTCCTCTGTATGCCGTGTCTGATGTTCAGACACGGTGTACAGTCGTTGTTCGCATGCGCATCCTTCTGCGCATGTGCACTCAGCCCGGGAACCCAGAAGTGCAGCGTAAAGCCGGCACTTCGGGGTTCCGCATCTGAGGGGCCAGGATCGCTGACCCAGTCAGACGCAGGGTAGGATCCGGCATTGACATTTAGACGAGCGCAAAGAAAGGCGGCTGATCAAAGGATCAGCTGCCTTTTTTGTCTCGTCTATAAGCGCCCTTAGAGTGTTCTGTGTGTTCTGGTTTGTCTCCCTACCTTCCTGTCTTCCCTATAGTCTGTGTGTGTGATCCCTTCTTAGAGTGTTCTGTGTGCTGTGTGTTCTGGTTTGTCTCCCTGTCTCCCCTATAGCTTGTGTGTTGATCCCCCCTTAGAGTATGCTGTGTGTTTCAGTTTGTCTCCCCTATAGCCCATGTTTTGATCCCCCCTTAGAGTGTACTGTGTGCTGTGTTCTGGTTTGTCTCCCTACCTCCCTATTTCCCCTATAGTCAGGGTGTTGATTCCTCTTAGTGTTTACTGTGTTTCAGGTGTTGTATGTCATGGCTTGCTCCCCTCCTTGCGATCCCTCTTATAGTCCTTGTGTCTAGTGCCCTTCATGGGGAATACTGTGTTCCGTGTATTGTGAGCCCTGGCCTAGCTCCCCACTGCCCTGTCCTTGTTCCAGAAACCCCCCTGGACTAATGCCCATAGGTCCTGGTCTTCCCTGGGGGTTCCCAGAATTACAGCTTCCTGCTGCCTTCCCCCCCTAGCATTGGGAACCCTGTGTTTCTGATCCCCTTGTGTTCCCTTCTCTTCTTGCTGTGGGGTCTTACTTCTTGTCCTTGACCTCAGTGATGAACTAGACCCTCTCTGAAGCTGGGTTCCCTGGCCGCAAGAAGAGAGTAGTCTCTTGGGATTCCAAGACCTACTGAGAGGTCCTCTTTCCCATAAGCTGCCCCCCCTACTGGGTTCCTTTCTCTTCCCTTGTGGGTGTGAGGTCTCCCCCATCCTTGCTTCCCTGATGCCCTGTCCCCTCTGACATCAAGGCTCCATCCCAAGACTCTACTATCCTGGTCCTGTTTTTTCAGGAAGTGACATTAGGGCTTAACTCGTTGACATCAGGAAACCCAAATATACATATGCTTTTGTCTTCTGGGAAGGAAGGGGTTTCCAAGACACCCCATAGGATTGCTTCCTGATTGCATTTCAAGGCACTGAAATTAGCTGCTGTTAAATACCATTAACATTATTACCTTTATTTATGGGAAACAGATGTCATGTGTTGGAGGTACATGTGAATCGGACATAACTCAGTAATATTCAAAGTCAACTTCACAGAATGGGGTAAATTTAGTTTTGCATTCAAATATGCAAACACAAAGATTCATTTTGACATGTTGCAAGCAGAACAGGAATGAGCTTACACTTGACCTCTGCTCTGAAATGAAGTACGTTCTTGTTGTTACGGTGTGAAACCTGGTGTGAAACCTGGTGACAAAAATAGTTCTGCTTATAGCTTTAAGACATCTTGCATGATCTTTGACAAGTTACTTAACCTTTAAGGTGTAAACATTTAATAACCTTTAATTAATGAGGCTTGTACTTAGAAATAGAGCTGAAACAAATAGGTGTTTTCAAATTTGTGAATATTATTCCCATTTTTGGATAGTTCTCTGAATAGCCAGAAATTAGTGTTTGAGTAAATGAAAAAAATGGGAACGTCAGTCAATATACCCGGCTCAAACTAGAAATGGCAGTTTGGGAAATAACCAATTTCTCCATCAGGTATCCATTTTGATTATTCCATTTTGTTTCTTCCAGGTTTGGGGGGGCGGAGGGGTGGGTGGTTTGGCGTGCAATGTTTTTTGGTAGCTTGGTTATTTTAGTATTTAGGTGATGTCATTTTGGCAATATTAATACTATCATGTGTAATTGTCAAAAAATGTTGTAACCAAAATACTGAAATGACCAAACAGCTGACAATAACAAAACAAAAGCAAAATTAAATACCTGAAGAGGTATGTGAGTACTCATTTTGGTTGTGGATATTATTCAAGTACTCAAAGGGCTACCCCAAAAATACTGACAAATACCTCCCCCCGCACCTCTGCCCATTCATTTCAGAAGAATATTCACCAGGGGAATGATATTCATGTATATGTTTATTCAACTTTCTTTTTTGTGTGTGTGTTTTGTCCCTTCAGTATTTTGGTCATATCAGGATTTTGGTTACTTCACTTTGGCACTATATAGTGCAACAGTTTGGTGTGCAGTAGCAATACATAGAGCCAAAATGAATGGTGTACCTGGCACTTTACAAAGTAACAAAATAGACATGGTCCCTGTCCCTAGGGCTTACAATCTGAGAGACGGGAGCTGGGGAGAGACATAGGAAGGGGAACAGAGGGAGAGACAAGCGGTCTAACATTCATGAAGATGCGAGGTCTCAGGTGCACGTACTTGGCTTGGTTACGTTGAGAATGACAGCAGGCAGGTCCATGTGGCAAGGATAAGGGTACACAAACCAAAGGTATAGGATATAGTGGGATCAGCAGGATAAAGGGTCAGACAGAGCAGAGCGAAAGAGGTGAGTTTTAAGGAGAGATTTGAAGGTATGAAGGGAGGGGGCAAGGCGGATGTGGACAGGGAAGGAGTTCCAGGCATGGGGGGCAGCAAGGGAGAAGGGACAAAGGCGGTTAGGGGAGCAGGGAAGGCATGGAAGGGTGAGAGAAGGGACAGAGGAGGAGCGAAGTGCACGGGCTGGAGTATGGAGGGCGATAAGTGCAGAGAGGTAGGGGGGAGCAAGGTTGTGAAGAGCTTTATAGGTGAAGACTAGGAGCTTGTGCAGGATTCGTTCAGGAAGGGGAAGCCAGTGAAGCGAAGAGAGGAGGGGCTGCACATGGTCGAAGCGACTGGCGAGGTAGATGACCCTGGCAGCAGAGTTTTGGACAGAGATGAGGGGAGAAAGGTGAGACCGGGGAAGGCCAGTGAGAAGGAGGTTACAGTAATCGAGGCGAGAGATGACCAGAGCATGAACAAGAGTTTTGGCAGACGAGACAGAGAGAAAAGGGCGAATCTTAGCAATGTTATGGAGGGAGAAGCGACAGGATTTAGCAACAGAGTCAATGTAGGGTTTAAAAGAAAGGGGTGAGTCAAAGATGAAGCCTAGGCTACGGGCTTGGGGGACAGGCAGGATGGTGACTCCATCAATAGTTATTGACAGTGAGGAAGGAGAGGAAGGATGAGGGGGGAAGATAAGGAGTTCAGTTTTAGCCATGTTGAGTTTGAGTTGACGTTGAGACATCCAGGTAGAGATGTCAGAGAGACAGTTGATGAGACGAGCTTGAACAGAGGGAGAGAGAGAGGGAGTAGAGAGATAGAGTTGAGTGTCATCAGCATAGAGGTGGTATTGGAAGCCATGGGAGGCAATGAGTTTGCCTAAGGATGAGGTATAGATCGAGAAGAGGAGAGGGCCAAGAACAGAGCCTTGAGGAACACCAACTGAGAGGGGGAAGGAGGAGGAGGCGGAGTTGGAGAGAGACACATTAAAGGAGCGGTCAGAGAGGTAGGAGGAGAACCAGTTATGGACAGAGCCACAAAAGCCAAGGGAGTGAAGGGAATCCAGCAAGAGTGAGTGGTCAACAGTATCGAAGGCAGCAGAGAGATCAAGGAGGACAAGAATGGAATAGAGACGTTTAGATTTAGCCACCAGAAGATCGTTGGTGATCTTAGCGAGAGCAGTTTCAGTAGAATGAAGGGGGCGGAAGCCAGATTGGAGGGGGTCAAGGGAGGAGTTGGAGGATAGGAAGTCAAGGCAGCGGGAGTAGACAACACGTTCAAGCAGCTTGGAAGCAAAAGGAAGGAGTGAGACAGGACGATAGCTAGAAGGGTCAGAGGGGTCAAGAGTGGACTTTTTGAGAATAGGAGAGACTGTGGCATGTTTGAAGGCAGAAGGGAAAGAGCCAGTAGAGAGGGAGAGGTTGATGATGTGCAGGAAGGAAGGGGCGACAGTGGGAGTAATGGAGGTGAGGAGGCGGGAAGGAATGGGATCAAGGGGGCAAGTGGAAGGGTTGGAGGAGGAGAGCAGAGAGGAGATTTCCTTAAGGGAGGCAGGGGAGAAGGAGGACATGAGAGAAGGAGGGGGAGGAGGGAGAGGGGTGGGAGTGGGAAGAGAGGAGTGGGAAGCGATGTCGAGGCGGATCTTGTCTATCTTGGAGGTGAAGAAGGAGGCAAGATCCTGAGCAGAAAGGGAAGAAGGAGGGGGAGGACAGGGAGGCTTGAGGAGGGAGTCAAAGGTAGAGAACAGGCGGCGAGGGTCCCGAGAACAGGACTCAATGCGGGAGGCATAGTAGTGTTGTCTAGCAAGGGAGATAGCAGAAGTAAGGGTGGAGAGACAGAATTTGAAGTGAAGGAAGTCAGCGTGAGAATGGGATTTGCGCCAGAGTCGTTCAGCAGCACGAGTGCAAGAACGGAGGTGGCGGATACTAGGGGTGAGCCAAGGACGGGGGTTGTGGGAGAAGGCAGGGCGGGAAGAGAGAGGGGCATGGGAGTCAAGTGTGGAGGAGAGAGAGGCGTTGAGAGCAGAGACAGCGGAGTCAGGGGAGGAGGAAGAGAAGACTGTAGGAAGAAGGGGAGAGAGAGAGGAGGCAAAGTCCAGGGGATCAATAGCTTGAAGGTCACGGAAGGGGCGTAGAGAAGGGGAAGAGGAGGGGGGACAGTGGGAAATGTTGAAAGAGGTAAGGAAGTGGTCTGATATAGGTTGAGGATCAAAGAAGAGAACAGCGACAGAGGAAGGGGAGAGAGAGAGGAGGCAAAGTCCAGGGGATCAATAGCTTGAAGGTCACGGAAGGGACATAGATAAGGGGAAGAGGAGGGGGGACAGTGGGAAATATTGAAAGAGGCAAGGAAGTGGTCTGATATAGAATGAGGATCAAAGGAGAGATCAGTGACAGGGCAGTTTCTAGAGAGGACAAGATCAAGAGAATGGCCATTAGTATGGGTGGGGGAGTTGGTCCAAAGGTGGAGGTTGAAGAAGGAGGCTAGGGAGACGAAGCGAGAGACTGAGGGCTGAGAAGGGTCATCAATATGAATGTTGATGTCACCAAGGCTGAGAGTGGGGATATCAACAGAGGGGAAGAAAGTGAGCCAGGACTCAAAGTCAGAGAGAAAGGAAGAGAGAGGACTAGGGGGACGATAGATGACAGCAACATGTAGATGGAGGAGGCAGTAGAGGTGCACGGAGTGAGCCTCAAAGGAAGGGAAGGAGAGGGGGAGGAGAAATTGGTTGGAATTGACAGGATTTAGCAAGAAGGAGGCCCACCCCATCCTTCAGGGTGGGGCTGGTGAGAGAAGGAGAGGCCCCCAAAGGATCTGCTAGCAGGAATGACAGAGTCAGAGAGAGTGATCTAAGTTTCAGTAAGGACAAGGAGCTGGAGGGAGTGAGATCGGAAAAGATCATGGATATAGGGGGCTTTACTGATAGATGAGCAACAGTTCCAAAGGGAGCAGAAAAATGGGAGTTGATGAGGGGGAAGGCAAGGAATAGGGATAAGACTGGGATAAGAGGAGCATCGAGGTAGGCTAGAGACAGGAGGAGTGGAAGGAGAGCAAGGTGGGAAGGTAGCCAAGGAAGAATAGGATGTATGGGGGTGGTTAGAGTGGTGATCGGTTAGGGGGAGGAAGAAGCAGGGAGGAGAAAAGTAGAGGGAAAAAGAGATGGACAGAAAGGGGAGGAGGGAAAGAAAAGGCAAGAAAATAGGGCAGGCATGTTAGTGAGTAAGATAGGAGAAAAACAATGCAGAAGAAATTCAGTAGAAAAGAAATGGAGAAAAGTACCTTATGGCACGCGCCTTTTGGCCTGCTGGTCGGTGGAGCTTGGGGTGGTAGAAAGGCCAAGCCCCAGGTGAGTCGCGGCATCCTCAAGCAATGACAGCTGAGGTAGCTGGGAGAGTATGCAGATGAGCTGCAACCTCAACAGTTCTCGGACCGCTGGTCGGTGGAGCATGGGGTGGCTGAAAATCCAAGCCCCAGGAGAGTTGCAGCGTCCTCAAGCTGCAACTTGCTGAGGTAGCTTGGAGCTGGGAGAGTATGACAGCTGAGGTAGCTGGGAGAGTATGCAGATGAGCTGCAACCTCACCAGTTCTCATGAGAAATGCCAAAGTGATTGAAATCCCAAGCTGAAGTGACCCAAATGAAATATCCCAAATGGACCAGAATCTGAATAGTGGTTTGTATTTGCTATGTCAGATCAGATGCGGGTGATATTCACTGCAGACATTCGGTTTCGCTCTGACAAGTAGATGTTCCTTTAGATCTGTATTGTATAAACAACAATTCTTGTATGTTCTAATACTGAATGTTTATTCATTTATTTCAATTTATAGCCCACTCTATCCCAAAGATTTAGAATGGTGGATAACAGTATATAAAATAAATATACATTAACACAGCATGTATGTCAAACATGCATGTTTTGTTTTGTTTTAAACCTTGTCATACACTAGTCAATACGACAGAAGAATAATCTGAATCAGAATTACAATGTAAAAATATTAAACTAAAACTAGACCCATGTGTATTTGTTAAAGATGGTTATTTAATAATAACCACTGGATATTGAATAATAGCTATTGATTATTGAATAATAGCTAAAACTTGTGTACTTGTTGTTGAATAATTCCTTGGGCACATAATGTAATAATTACCCAAGCCTCCACTAGGAAGACAAATGAACCTTTTTACAGACACATTTCTCTTGCATGTTTGCTGTTACATCCTGAACTTTCTGTGTAACTAAATCACTCACCCAGATCCTAAACATCTGGCTCTTTGAACTTCTACATAGAACTTCTCCCAGAACTTTTGTGTGTAAAATTTTTTCCTAGTAAACTGATTTGCTCCAGGCAGCTGTGGTCGCTTGGTTTCCATGGCAGTCCCTCACATCTACAGCTGTGGCTACCTTAGACTGCCTCAGGGCAGTGTTTGTGTGAAGAATGCATTTAGGAACTGCCTCAGGGCATTGTGTGTGAGAGAGAAGATGCATCCGGAACTTACTTGTGGACTTGAAAACCCAGAAGACTGAAAGACCAGCACTGTAAGGTATGTGTAAGAACACCCATTATTTTCCAAACCAGGGAAACAAAAGGTGTTACTTCCCATTTTGGGAAGAGGGATACAAAAATGTGATCCCTGCAGAGGTGAGGGAATTTATCTCAATGAGAATATAGGAAATTTGACATCAATTTAAAAATGGAATTATCACCAGGACTGAACAGACATCAAGGATTTGGGGAACAGGAAGTTTGTCATAAATTAAAAGTGGAATTATCACCCGGACTTAACAGACATCAAGGGTTTGGGTAACATAAAAAGAGTGATCAAGGAATGGATGGAGTGTTTCCAATATAAAGTCAAGAGGAAGGTTCGGTTAGATGACTGCAGGAGCTATAATGTCTCTTCTGACAAACTGAGCTCAAGGGTGTGATTCAAAGTAGAGGATTCTCCAAACTCTAACTATTCTAGTTTGTATGTTCTTTATATTTCTTTTCAATAGCTACTTTCTGAATTTCTGTCCTGCTTTTTGATATATAAAATTATTTCCCCCCTTGATATAAAGCTTTATTTTACCTCAAAACTCTTGTGTGTGCATTTGCTGTGATTGGTAACAGAGCAATAGAGCAGAACTATGTTCCAATACAGAAGGCTGTATCAAATTAAATCTTTTCTATCACAAGGCAATTCCTCATCTATTGATGACTTCTTGGTTGCTACTTGTGAATCTGGCTGTGTACTCCCTACTACAATGTAGCAGGAGGGCGACTGACTAAAAAGAAAAAGTCTGTAAAGATGGCAAATGTTGGAAATCAAGTCATGGCTATATATCGAGATGGGTTCAAGTAAAATACATTCTTTGTGACAATACTCACCTCACAGTCTGTGTTGTGGGAATGCTGATCACCCACCCTGTTGGAGGAAGCTGGCAAGACAAGTGTGTATTATAATAAGAAGAACTGCTGTACTGGGACAGACTAATGATCCATCCATCCCAGTGCACTGTCTCTGATAGTGGCGGCAGCACTGAATGCTACTAAAGAAGTATACAAGAAAAAAGGGAATTATGGAGTGATCCATCCCCTGTTGTTCACTCCCACCTTCAGTCAGTCAGAGGTTCTCAGGGACACTTGGAACATGAGAGTGTAGCCATGAATGTACTGATCAATTCGTATAAAAGGCTGCTATAAGCAAAAGGGTGCCCAGTTGTTCTCTCTGGTCACTGAGGCTAGGACTCGAGGTAATGGGCTTAAAATGAAGGAGAAAAGACTGAGGCTAAATATTTGGAAGAACTTTCTAACCACCAGGATACTCAGGCAGTGAAATAACTGGTTCCTTTTGATGGACAACAGCTCTGCTGCTGCCCTCACCAGCCTGCTTCATCCCCAGGCTGGCCGGTCCATCTAAAGGTGTGGCTGCCGTATGTGCAGGCAACTGTTCCAGAACAGCCGCACTGCCGGCACTTCGGAACATCCAGGAGTGTCTCTGGTGGCGTGGGCTGTCCAAACGTGGGACGCCGGTCTGGAACAGAGCTGCTGTCCGTCTATGGGGCAGACTCACACTACAGCTTCATTCCCGGCCAATCATTGTCCTGGCAACACCATAGAGTTGTAGGTACCAGCCTAGAGTATTGTACGATTGCCCACAACTCTGTGGTGTGGGGGGTGAGACACAGGCAGACTGTGGGACAGGGAAACCCATGGGTCCATCTAAAATGGACTAAGGATGCAAAATGGATGCAAGTGGGCAGGCGTGGCCCCCGAGCAATTGCAGGGATAGGTACCTCCACCTCCATCTGTTTACACCTAATTTGTCAAGGAAGATTGTGGAGGTCCTATCACTGGAGTCGTTTAAACATAAGTTAGACAGACATTGCTCAGGGGTGGTGTAGGGAACATGGATCTTATTGAATGGGATGGGATTGGACTAGAAAACCCTCAGAGCTCTTATATAGTCAAGTAGTCTATGCTTTTATTTAGTCAAGTAGGTTGGAGGATGCAACCTCGAACTTTCAGGAGCGGGGAGTGAAAAGCAGGGAATGGATCAGTCCATTGCAGCCTGCCGGGTACTTCCTTGAACTGACCAAGGGTGGCTGCTGTTGGAGACAGGAAATTGGTCTTGATGGACCATGGGTGACCCAGTCCGACACATCTTATTTTCTTATGAGATTCCTTCTAGCTGTATAATTATATGATCCTCCATGCATTTGCCTCATCATTTGGTAAGGAATATGTCTGGGTTTAACAATGCTGCATGTGAATTTATAATGGCCCACCCCATCAGAAATGGAAAAAGTTTGCAAACTTTTTTGATAGCTGCACACAATGCAGCTACTGTAACGTACTTTTCCAGGGCTTTTTCTGTGCATCCATAATCAGTATCAATTAAAGTCTCTACCATACATCCGACAAAACATCCCACAGCTGTTGGGCTGAAGAACAAAGGAGATAAGCTTGCTCTAGCGCTTGTTTCTGTCACTATTCCCCATCGGCAGCAGACAGGTTTGACTCGATCCTGGCCATTATGTCCTCTCAAAGAGTCTCAGTGTTCGGCTAAACCCAGATAATAGAAACAAAGGGGGTCCTGGCATTTTAAATGCACAAGAAGAGGAATGAGGTAAAAAGAGTGAGGTCATTAGAAAGAATGCTGCATAATATCACCACATAGTGGGAACTTGGGGAAAAAAATGACAGCGGGAACATTACTTTTTCTTCTGAGCAGCTTGTCAATGTAAGTTGGCACTTCCACTTCTGGTTGCGGTTAGAAGGGAATAGGGCAATATACAGTAGCATGATTCATTTACTCAGATGACTACAAACCAAAAAGAAAGCCACTGAATTAATCTGCATGTGGCCCTCTCGAGAAAGGATTCCAAATTCATTTTTTTAAAAGGCACAAACCCTTCCTGATGCCTAGGTCCAGAGATCCTTAACTAGTGTAACTGGTCATGGTTCCTTCCATTTCTGTATGGACCTGTAGCATAAAGGCCTCCAAGTTTGAATAGGGATTTTGCTATGAGAATTTATGCCAAAAAATGTTGACAGTGTGAATCCAGTGAAATATTGCTATACTATTGTACAGACACATGGTGAACTAATGGTGCGGTTTGAGCATTTATTTTTATAAAGCCTTGCTCAAAAAAAGGCCTGCTCTTCACAGTACCTAGTACCTGCAGATACTGGCCCTTTTTACACCGGCTGCAGCATTGGTGTGTGTGTGTGTGTGTGTGTGTCGGTGTGCATCGCAGTCTGTGTGCAGTGGGTGGGGGGAGGGTGTAGATGGGCACGTACCCATCTACACCCACCTCCACTCATGAACACGCATGGAGCAACCGCTGTTTTTGCCAGTTGCTCTGTTCGTGGGGAATGCGTGGAGGTGAGAGCGCATGCATGTGTGCTGGAGCATGCACCCCCACCCCCCTGTCACGTAGTTTACACAAGTGGCACCCATGTAAAGAGGGCCACTGCTGCAGCTACAAATGATCAATCCTTCTGAAAATCAGGCTGGCTTCCCACAGTTTTCTATGGGCCAGAGGTAAACACTGCTACACTGTAGTGTAGAAAGAAACTGTAGACTGTATAAACATAGCTCTCTTTGACAGTGGGGGTGGAGGCATGTGGGAGGGATATGTTTTGCTCAAACGTTTTCGCGACCAGCAGCATAGGCTATTTGTTGGTCAGCCAATGGTTTGTTCCTTATGAAAGCCAATACTATCAATGAGACACACTCCCTGGAGCCTTACATTTCTAGACTTGGTTTAATTTAAAAGTGAATTTTCTCTCTGCTTATAAAATTCATTTATTTCATATCCAGAATGACTTCATTCTCACTGGCGGGGAATCCCTTTGGACGTCAGATAAAAGGATCCATTTGCTGCTGTAGATAGCTTGTTAAATAACCCCCCACATCAATAAACGTGAGTCATTGGGAATGGCTGGGATTCACTCCGGACCACAGCAGAGATTGTGAGTTGCCCTTCTGCTACATGTGCCTTTTTAGACTTTAGCTCTTTGGAATCAGACGCATGGGATTCATAAAGGTCTCACCATGAACACACAGAAACAAACTCCCCTTTAGCACAATAATTGCAGCTGCCGAAAATTAAAAGTGCTGCCAGCCCGAGCAATTAAGCAACAAAATTACTTGTGAGGCTGTTATTCTCTCTGGCTGCAGTGGACTAAAGAAACTGCACATAAAGTGAAGACAGAAAGGGGATATATTGCTATACGCTCGCCATCTAAGATGGGGATATCTTCTGTTTAACTTGAATTCATTTGAAGAAATAAAAAAGTGTAGTTCATATTTATAATGCAAGAAAGCACAGCTATCGAGTTTGACACTCGGGCAGATGCATAAGCCGTCACTGACAGTACAAGTATTAAATAGATATCACAGACAGGCTGGTAATAAAACTGCAGTCAATTGGTTATGCAGCAGTGAAGCATAAACCTGCACAGATAACGAACAGCCTTGTTAACGTCTGTAGCCTCCTTTGGTGTTTTTAGATGGATGTGGAGGCAGTTGGTTCAGGGGTGAACTTTTGCATCTGCCTGCTTCCAGCCCGAACTCAGTCCACTTTAGATTAACACAGTGAGTCCCCCTGGCTGTGTTCCACTTGCTTGGCAGCCCACACACACATACCATAGAGTTGCAGGTGATCACCCAACACTCTAGGCTAGTTGTCTGCAACTCTATGGTATTGCCTGGACAACAGCTGGCAGTGGAGCTACAGTGTGGGTCCACCAAGCAGACAGACAGCAGCTCCCTCTGAGCCAATGCCCCAGGATTGACTAGCCCATTCTGCTGGCAGCACTCCGGGATGTTCCAACGCGCCATCAGTGGGGCTGGCCCCCTGATCTGCTTCAACATCTGACTGGTCATCTTGAGATGGACCGGCCAGCCCAACGGTGAAGAGGGCTGGCACGGCCACCCCCAGAGCTTCCGTCAATCCATTTTCACCCCTTGTATCAAACCCTCCCAGAGGAGTCTTGGTTGTCCTCCACTCTCCTGCTATTTCAGCGTTTATGGAAGACCTGGCGGTTCCACCAGACGTTTGGCAAGGGGTGGGGTGGGGGTAGGGTGGGTTTCTTTTCCCTACATTTATGAATGTTTAATTGTTTTTAATTGTTGTTGTTTGCCACCCTGGCTGCCCTGTGGGCAGGAGGGGTGGGATAAAAATTTTACATAAATAAATAAAAATAAATAAATAAATTTAAAATTTTCATCTTATGAAATCCTTTTTAGCAGAGGTGGAGGGAATGGGGGCAAAATTTTAAGCGGTGGGGTGAGGGGCTGAGGCCTCCTGTCCCTTTCTGGCTCATTGCACCGCTTTTGATACGGTGGACCATGGGCTGCTGTTGAGACGGCTGCGAGACCTGGGGGGTCTGGGCAGGACAGTCCTTGGATGGTTCCGCTCATTCCTCTTGGGTAGAAGCCAGCAGGTGGTGCTGGGAGCTGAAACATCAAGCCCCTGGACGTTGACCTGCGGCGGTCCTCAGGGTTCTATTCTGTCTCCATATTTAATGTGTATATGCAGCCCCTGGGGAAGATCGTGAGAGGGTTTGGGGTGCGATGTCACTAATATGCTGATGATATTCAGCTGTACCTCTCATTTTCAACTGACCCAGGTCCTGCTGTCTTGTTATTTTCCCAATGTTTGGAGGCCATAGCGGATTGGATGTGGCAGAGCAGACTGAAGCTCAGTCCCGATAAGATGGAGGTGATGGTGGTGGGAAGAGCGAGGGAGGTGCTGGCCCCTCTGATAGCTGTTGCTCATGAGGTTCGGAGTCTGGGGGTGGTTTTGGATTTGGGCCTCCATCTGGATCGGCAGGTGGAGGCGGTGGCTAAAGCCGCCTTTTGCCAGCTGTATCTGGTACGGAGGCTTTGGACATACATCTCCGGGCCCAACCTGGCCACTCTCATTCACACCTTCATCACCTTGAGGCTAAACTACTGCAATGCACTCTACGTGAGGCTTCCTTTGTTTCTGGTTCAGAGGCTGCAGCTAGTGCAGAATGCAGCGGCCCATGTCCTTACAGGGATGGGGTGGCATGAGCACATAACACTGGTGCTCCGTGCTCTGCTCTGGCTGCCTATAGCGTGCTGAGCCAGATTCAAGGTGTTAGTATTGACCTATAAAGCCCTGCAGAGTCTGGGCCCCTCATATCTCGGGGACCGCCTCGCCTTCCGCGTGTCAGAGCGATCCCTTTGGTCCACCGGGGGCACCTTTCTGGAGGTCCACCATGTAAAATGGGGGGCCACAATGGAGAGGGCATTCTCAGTGGCCGGGCTGCGTTTATGGAACTCCCTCCCGGAGGAGGCTCGCCTGGCCCCAGGCCTGTTGGCCTTTCGATGAGTTTGTAAGACCTGGCTGTTCGCCCAGGCCTTTGGAGGAGGGGTAGAGGGGAGGGTTTTGTGTTTTAGTGATGTTTTATAAATTGTTGTGGGGTTGGTGTTATTTTTTATTGTTGTTGATTTTAGTATTATTGTGTTTTTATGATATTGTAAGCCGCCCGGAGATGCCGTAGGCATGAGGGGGTGGCCAATAAATTTAACGAAATAAATAAAATAAATAAATTAAAAATTGCAGATATTTATGCATGTTTCAGGACTGCATAGGGCATCAATACATCCCTGCAACATGCATAAGTAATGTTAAGGTCGTGTTAAGTGGAGTTAGCATAGTGTCTGTTTTCACCCAGTATGTGCACTTTCTTTTTGCTTATTGCTTTTTTTAACCATTTGCTTTCAAACATACCAATTAAATATTGAATAGTGTAATGTAGCCTTCCTTGGTGCTCAATTTAAATTGGTCCTTTATTATTTGGATGCAACAAATTGCCAGAACCCGTTATTGTGAACACCCCAGTATAAGGAACATTTACCTTGATCCCAGAGTAGTTTGTAAATTTACAGATATTTCTGTAATCCTGTAGAATGGATGACATCAAGAATCACAAACACATATAAGCTGCAATTTATTTATTTATATTTAACTAAATATATTTTGAGGGGTGTACTTTTTTTAGTGGAGGGAAGGAGTTAACTGAAAATATTTTAATGTTTATGAAAATCAATTTTTAAAAAAGTCATGAAAAGAATAGGCTTTGGACAGCCGTTTTGTGCACCATGAGAAGCAGCCTAGTAACACTGTGCTGCTTCTCGTTAAGTTTCTATAGGAACAAGCTTCTTTCAGGCCCTCCATTAGATGATTCAGTAAACAAAGGCTTCTTTCATTATATAAGGCTAGAATCCAAACACTATCTCCAAGGTCAGCCTTGGGTCTTGTGGAGTCCTAAGTGGGAATCATAACAAATTGGGGAAGTGGGGAGGGGACATATGCATTGATGGCTGTTATGGAAAACATGAACCTGAAATCAGTGTCCCGCTTTACAGGGCCACTGCTATGATGATATGACCCTGACTTTGAATACTGGGTTTAGCCACTCTGTTCCTCACCTTTCCTGCTCCACCTACACAAATTAATTTGGCTGCCTCCTAGTATACAGGTGTGTCCACTCAGCAGGGATAAGGTAGGCAAAACAATGCTCCTTCCTCTGTCATACAGTGAGCTTCTTTCCACCTGAGCTCTGTCTGCTACACCTTCCTGTTCTCCTGAGCCTGAGCCTGTTTCTGGCCTGAGATCGAGTCTCTCTGTGTGTGTGATTTGTTTTCTGTATCTGAGCCTGCTTCTGCCTGAACCTTGTTCCTGCTCTCCTATTCCATTCCTGTTCTGAGCCTGTAACTGCATGGGTGAAAAGCAGGTGGCGCAGCAGCTCTCTGGCACAGTCCAGAGTGGGAAACAGCAGCCACCCCTTCAATTGTTGCGGAAATAGTTTCTTGCAGTGCTGAATTACAGCTCTGAGCTAGCCAAAATGATGCCAGCAGAAGTGCCTTCTGCTAGCATATTCTGGGGACAGAGTGGCCCTGGCACAACTTCCAGTGGAAAGAACAGGTCCTGCTGAGAGATCTGCATGAGATTTTGTTTCTTAAAATTCAACATGTCCAAAAGTGATGTAATGGCATGTGGGAAAACTCTTTGGCATTCAAAAATGTGTATGGTCCTTTTTAAATAGACTGCGGTGGGTGGCGGGATGGGTGTGTGCTTGCAGCGGGTGGAGCTGGGTGTGCGCCCATTCCCACGGGCGCACACCCATCTCCATGCATGGAGCATTGGGCATTGGAGCCCATGGCTCCATGCATGGGTGATGAGTGGAGGTGGGTGGAGATAGGTGGAGCATGGGAGTGCACAAGCACCCCCACCCAGCACCCGTGGTGTGCCCATGAGTTCCCACCTATCCCCCACCCACCGTGGGCAGCATTTGCAGAGGCGCCCCCCCCACCCACTGCACACATGTGCGGTGGGGGGCATGTGAAAACAGCCTATGATTTAGGTCCTTTTCACATGGGAACCCCCCCATCACTGCACGTGTGTGGGGGAGGTGAGGGGGAAACCAAGCAAACGCTGCCTGTGGTGGGTGTGCAGTGGGGGAATCTGTGGGAATGGTCCCCATAGCTGGTGGGGGGCACGTGTGCTCCCGCGCTCCACCCATCTCCACCTACTTCCACCCATCACCCACGCATTCCACGGGCTCCAATGTCAGTTGCTCCATGCGTAGAGATGGGTGGAGGTGAGCGGAGATGGGTGTGCACCCATGGGAATAGCCGCACACCCACCTACACCCACCGCAGATGCACATCCATTCCCTCACCCACCGCAGTCCATTTGAAAAGGGTCTTAGTTAGTTTGCTTAGTTCATTCTTCTCACAGAATATGGATTTTCTTCTCTGATATTGTGGTTGGGGAATATGAGAAAAAATGGAGAATACACTCCAAGTATGCCAAGTTTTCTCATGGTGGTGTTATTTTGGGTAATTTCAGACATGACACATTTCCGGGTCACCACAGTGGATTCCCAACCGTGGTGAGTCAGTCAACCCCCTCCCATGGTCCAGGAAAGCCCCGAACAGACGTGATGAGAGTGGGACCACAGCAAGGAAACAGACGGATGGACCACAGCTCAGAGCAGCGCAACAGATGTTACACTGATGCCAGACAGTGGTCAGAACACCCAGAAGACACCGGGGTGGGGCGGGAGGCAAACATTATTATTATTATTATTATTAACAAACATTTATATAGCACCAGCAGTGTACCTGGCACTTTACAAAGTAATAAAATAGACAGGGTCCCTGCTCCTAGGGCTTACAATCTGAGAGACAGGAGCTGGGGGAGAGACTTAGGAAGGGGAACAGAGGGAGAGACAAGGGGTCTAACATTCATGAAGATGCGAGGTCTCAAGTGCACGTACTTGGCTTGGTTACGATGAGAATGACAGCAGGCAGGTCCATGTTGCAAGGATAAGGGTAAAACATGGCTGACTGAGGGCAAAGGAAGCCAAAAGGCAACACCCACACAAGGGAAATGGGAAGGGAGGGGTAGGAGGAAGAAGAGCGACTGAGGCAGCATGCACAACAGGCACAGGGAAGCTGTGGACAAGGCAGAACACAAAACACAAACGCACGCCCGGGCGCAAACACACCCGAACAGGAAAGGAAGGAAGGGGGGAGCACACCAGGAAGGTCAACACACACAGCACCATGGCCGGGGGGGGGGGAGCCCCGGCCCAAGGAAGCAAAGGGGACCAGGCCAGAAACAAACCAGGACTTGGTGAAAGGTAGGGATGGGCAAACAGAACGCGGTTCGGATGTTCAGTCGTTCAGTTCGAAACCCGAGTTCGGGTTCGATGGTTCGGTTCAGCCAAGTTCGACTGAAACCTAATTTTCAGCCCTGGAAAGACATTTTTCCTGCCCCCGAACTCATCCGAACTCATCCGAACATGACCAAACTGTTCGGTCATTCGAGAGTTTGGCTCGGACGTCCGAACAGACTTGAGTTCGGTCCGAACTCTGAATATCCAAACTGCATTCGCCCATCCCTAATGACAGGCACTCAGAACCCCACTGACAGCACAGGACACCCAACAGCAATACAGACACCCCAAGTCAAAGGGTCCCCCACAAGGACAGAGCACAGTCACAGGGGAAGGGGAAGGCACCGGAGTGGTCCAAGGCAGGCCCAGACTACAGGGATCCCACACACTGATGCAAAGGTACGGCCGGGGATGGAGGTGAGCTGAAACCGGTGTCCAGCACATGCAACCTCCCCCCCCCCGGAGGAAGCAGGGGCCCCAGACCCACACAGTCATGGAGGCACCCAGGGGGCGAGGGGGGGGTAGGTCATGGACACAGGTGAGTGGGTGGCCGGTCAAAGGATGACAACACCACTAGGAGAGCCGGTAGCGGGGTCAGGCAGCAGAAAAAAGCAAAAGGGGGGGACGGGCATGGAGGGGAACACCACAGGCAGCGAAGGCCAGGGGGTGCCCATGGAGGGGGCACAGTGACACAGGTGAGCGGAACTGAGGCAAGTGAACTGGCCAGAGCAGCTGCGAGGCCAGAACAGCAAGGAATGTGTGGCCAGTGCCCTGAGCTGGCCGGGGTGTGTGTGCAGGGAGCACACAGTGGGGCTGTCATATATGGCACCGAATACATAGGGGGTCTCACAGTCAGCTGAAGGGGGTCAGGAAGGGGTCCGGGATGGGAAGGCCTACCAAATGCATGTAGCGGGGCCACTGAAGCATGCCCCAGCGGTAGCCCAGCCCCGCCATGTGCTGGGCAACAAGGTAGTAGGCCTCAAACGCATCCTCCATGGTGAGCCCCACCTGAACATCAGCACGGGACCACACAGCAGCCAGCACCACCAGCTCCGGTCTGATGGGCTCTGGCAAGGCATAGTTAGCATCAGGGGGCCATGGCAGGTGCCCAAGCTCCAACAGGTGGTGATACACCACCGCACATGATCACTGGTAGCCACGCACCCCATGGATGCAGTCAAAGAAGGATACAGCCAGGGCAGGGCCCCCATCCTCCAAACAGGTCACAAACCCGGCCAGGCTACACACTGAGAGGGCAGAAACAGTCTCTGCCGGAGACCACGTCACATGCAAGCACCACATCTCTGGAACTCGCCGATCGGGAAAGGAATGGAGGCCAAGTGCCTCCACATAGAGCCGGCACTCACAAGTGCTGTCCTCACAGCCAAAGTAGTTAAGCCCGGAGCTCAGACTCGCATAGGCACCAGAGAGGGTGTCTGGGCAGCACAGGAGCAGTTGCACGGCTGGGGAATGTCACAGAGGGCCATGGTCTCGCAGAAGGTCCAGCTATGGGGGGCACCAGGCGATCCATGGCATGGGAGCCCTGGGGTAGCACAGTCAGCCATGGTCCAGCAGGCAGAGGGTCTGAACAGTAAGGAGTGAGGAGCCCCTCGTTCTTATGTGGGCTGGGAAGAGAAGCAGTGGAGCTCCAAGGACACATGATAAGGTCACAGGTCACAACATGGGATGGCTAGTGAGCAATGCATGGAGAACAGACCCAGCACATCTGCAGGAATCGAGCGCACAGGCAGTACAGCAAGAACTGATAGCATGGAGGTAATGACAACAGGCAACCAGCTGCAGTATGAATGGATGCGCGCATGTGGACCCGGAGCATGAGCCCCCATGACAGGAGCGCAGGTGCACCTAGGGGGTGGGGGCACCCCCAGCACCCACCCACCAACTGCAGGTCAGTCGGCGGTGGGGCAGGCGGGTGAGGGTGGCCAACACAGGTGCGCTGCCCCCCACCAGGTGCAAGGGCAGGGCACTGAGCAGGGGCAGGTCCGGGACATGGGCAGGGGAGCTATGTGCCGGACCGCACCATTGGCATGCTCCACCATGGACGCGGGCCAGAGGGGTGCATGTTGGCTTCACGTGGCCCTATGTGTGGAGTGGTACTAGACACACACCGACCTCATGGGCCTCTCCACTGACCAGCTCCACCTGGGTGTCCGTATCCGGGGGTGTCTGGCCAGGAGTGCTGTATCTGCCCGTCACACCCATCTTGGGTGCTGGCGCTCTCTGGCCCGGCTCATGGCTCTGCGGGTGGCAGGGGAGTACCAACGGGCCCTGCACCTTGCCTGAGGGTGGGCAGCTGCTCTTAGGGAGGCCGCCAGTGCCAGGCGGCCATGGGATGAGCTGCCATGCTCGCCATGCCCACGCAACGGCGGCACTGGGTCACGGAGTGGGCACAGGGATGGTGGGCCAGGGCCTGGGCTCAGTGGATTGATGCAGCATGGAGGGCACACTTCCCCATGGACAGGCGGTACCTCCTACACCTTGCAGAGCTGTTGGCGCCCTGCCAGGAGTGGCAACATGCCCCCATGCATTCCGCCATACCCGTGGTCCAGTGCGTGGCCATAGCTGTCTGGGCACTGGCAATACCTGATTCCTGCCAGTCCGTGGCACAGCACTTTGGTGTTGGACTGAACACCGTCACGGGAATCCTCCGGAACTTCTGCGAGGCAGTGGAGGGCATGCTCCTGGACTGGGCGATCCAGCTTGTGGACCAGGAGGCCGTGCTGGCTGGCTTCGAGGCTGGTGGCTTCCCCAACTGCCTGGGTGCTGTGGATGGTACCCACATAGAGATCCTCTGCCCCTCCAATGGGGAGGCTATGGAATACATCAACCGGCATGGGTACCATTCCCTGCAGCTCCAGGCGGTTGTGGACCACTGGGGCCGGTTCATAGACATCTTCACCGGCCACTCCAGCTGAAGCCATGATGCCCGGATTTTGTCCATCTCACCCCTCTTTGCCTGGCTGTACCGGGGGGACTTTGCCGACATGAGGATGTCCAGGATCAAGGGGGTGCTTATGCCCCCCTGTACCCTGGGGGACCTGGCCTATCCCCTCCTCCGCTGGCTCATGAAGGCGTATCCGGTCCCCAGGAACCCAATGGAGATGCTGTTCAACTCTCGGCTATGTGCCTCGAGGACCTTGGTCGAGAGGGCCTTTGATGCCCTCAAGCAGTGCTGGAGGTGCCTTGCAGGTCAGCTAGACTTCGCTGTGGAGACCTCGGCCCTCATGATCGGTGCCTGTTATGTCTTGCACAACATATGTGAGACCGATGGGGCAGCCTTGGCATTCCCCATGCCCCAGCAGCCACCAGGACCCATGCCGCTGTATGTGAATGCAGAGAACCCAAGAGAGTACCGCTATGCCAAGCAAATCCATGCTGCCCTGGCAAGGCATATCACCAGTGCTGCCGGGGCCTGAGCCTGCTGGGCATACCCATGGCCGGTCCCACCTGTCATCGCACCTTGCCCTAGGCGATGCCCCCAGCCACGTCCCAAAGCAGTTAGTCCCACAATAAAGATTAAGGTTGGGTGCACACATGCGTTTATTGTACATCATGTGCCCCCTGTCACCCCCCCTCATCCCTGCTGCTCCCTGTCCTGCCCTACCTCCCCCTCCTCCGTTCCCTTCCCCCCCTACCCTACTGCTTCCTGGGCCATCCCTTCAGCTGTTCTGCAGGTGACATGGAGCACTGGGAGCTCCCCTCACCCCCACTGTTGGTCTCCCTGACCGTGTCCTGGGAGGACTCTGTGTCTGGACCGGCCTGTGAGGTGTGGATGGGGGGGCAGGGGTGGTGCCGGATGGGCCCCCCTGGGTGGCGGCTGCCTCCGGAGGCCAGGTGGGACCGGGATATGGATGCCCAGCCCCTGTGGGCTTGCCGGAAGCTGGGGCAGTGGTGTAGGCGGTGGGGGCGCCATGGAGGCCAGTTGAGGTGCTGGGCCCAATAGGGTACCAGAGGGAGTGGCCGCCATGATGTATGCACTCATAGTCCCTGCATGCAGCAGCAGTGAGGTGCCAATGTCCAGGGATTGGTCCCTCTTCCTGGTGTGCTCTGCTCCCAGCCAATCGATGGCTTGATATAGCAATCCCAACGCCTCCATCTGCCTGGTATGCTCCCACCTCCTTTACAGGTGTATTTCCACCTCCAGGCCCCGGCAGGGCCAGCCCCAGGCATATGCCACATGTGCAGTTGCACATGGCCCCGCAGTCAGCTGGGGCCCCGCACTTGCCTGGCTGGGAAGCAGGCTGCAGCCAGCTTCTCCCCCAGAAAATGATTCTTCCTCCCCTCCCTGGCTCCAGACCCCATCTCTCACCTGCCTCTGCCTTCTAGTAGTGCTGCAGCAGCAGCAGTAGTGACGGCAGCAGGGACACTGGATCGGGCTGGGAGATAAGACTGTTTTACAAACAGCTCCTACCCATGTGCTGATCAGAAGGTTGCTACCTTGTAAAGAAGGTTCTTCGAGATGGCTCCCAACATTCTCACTACTGGGTTGTGCGCGCTCACCCTATTCAAATAATAGACCACATGATGGTCTTGACCTCCCCTAGTATAAAAAGAACCCTCCCCCTCTGAATGACAGTTCCTTTCAACCCTTTCTAGAAATATAAGAAAAGAATTCCATGCGGGGCTGGAAGGGTGGGTGTTGTGAGAATGTTCGGAGCCATCTCAAAGAACCTTGTTTGCAAGGTGGCAGNCCTTTCAACCCTTTCTAGAAATATAAGAAAAGAATTCCATGCGGGGCTGGAAGGGTGGGTGTTGTGAGAATGTTCGGAGCCATCTCAAAGAACCTTGTTTGCAAGGAGGCAGTCAGTCTCTCTGTGCCTGTGTCACTGCCCACTTGGCTGCCCCTGCAGTGGAACCACTCCTGGGGAGTGGTGGTAGACACTTGGCTGGGGAGGGGGGGAAGCATTAGGAAGCCATGCTTCTCCATGGTTGCTTGGAGAGGTGGAGAATGGGAATGCTTCCTGTCCAGAGGGAGTACATTTTATGTAAATGTATACATTTGCATAATTAGGTGGTGCCTAATTATGCAAATTAGCCCCCCCCCACCAAGACATCGCACATGGCCTCACAAACCCTGGGCGCCAGTTCCTGGCTTCCACGTACTGTAGGGTCCTCTCCGTGGCCACCTCCATGCAGTCGATGGATGCAATCATCCTCTCCCACTGCTCCATGCTGGTCCAGACTATGTCCTCTGCAAGGTCCTCCCTCTGGTGCCGTATCCATGCCCTGTGCTCCCGTATCCACTGTGTCGGGGACACGGGGTCGGCTAGTGGGGGCACCGGTGGGTGCCCTGTTCGGAAGAAGATTGTAGACTATTAGTCGGGCTCAGTTGCATGCCACCTGTCCCGGAGCAGTGCTGGGGGTGGTAGGTGGGCCACCCAGTGGGTAGCCAGCCTTGGACCTTCCCCTCGGTGCACCCCCATTGCCCCCCCCCGCCATGGTACCTCACCTTGCTCCACCGGCTTCTGCTGCGGATGCTCCCTCCTCGCCTGGCAGTCCCGTGTGCCAGGGCGCATGTTCACCTGTTGGGGAATGGATGTGGGAGTTGTGTTACCCTTGCATGGGCCCGGTCCCCATCCCACCATCCCCCCTCCCTCCAGCACCAGGGGCCAGCCTGCTGCACATGTCCCTCCTGTTCTGTGGCTGGGCGGGCCCCCATGCATCCTGGACCCTTCCCGCATTCCCTGGTTCCTGGGGCTGTGGGGACGGGCCTACACCCTGTGGGGGCCCTCCACCCCATGGCCCTCCCCTTATGGTCCATTTCCCATCCCACCTGCTTGCCCACCCCCTATGTCCATCTTGGATCCCTCTGAGGCTGGCCCCTCTGTGTGGCTGTGTTCCCCCTGTGTCCACTGGCTGAGGGTGACTAGTGTGCCTGCCTTGGATCCACCTGAGTCAGACTGCGGATCCGGGCTCCCGGTGCTGGTTTGCGAGGTGGGCCTGCTGTTCCCTGAGGTTCTGGGGCATTCCTCTGGGGGGACTGGGTCGCCAGAGTCATCGCCTGCATGCAGGGCTACCATCGGTGGGGGCACGTCTGCCCATTCCCTGCCCTGGACCACAGTGCTCCCCATGAGCTATGGGACAACTATGGAGCCCTTGAGGTGTAGGATGTGGTCCAGGGAATCATAGTAGAAGGCAGTCCGTACTCGGTGTCTGGATCGCCAGTTGTCTTTTATGGCCTTGTACCCCATCTTTAGCTCCTTGACCTTGGAGCGGCAATGGGCCACGGTCCTGTGGTGCCCCACCACCTCCATGTCCTGAATGATCTACATGAACACATGTTCATTCCTCTTGTTCATAGCAAGCTCCACCTGGTGCTCCAGGGATCCTCAGATCCATATAAAATCCTGGGTCTCCTTGTGCCCCCATTGCCAACCTCGCTGGTACCTGCATCTCCCACAGGTGCCCTCCTCCTCCCACGGTTCCTCCTCCTGCTCCTGCTCCACTTCCCCTCTGATGGTCTCCTCTGGGGGCTCAGGCTTCTGGGCCCGTTTCGGGTTGTAAGGGTGTGTGTGTGTTAGGTGCCTCGTTCCTTCGGACCCGCGGCCCGCCTCCCTGCCTCCCTCCTGCTGAGCACCCCCCTTTGTGCCCCTGTGCGGGGCCCCCTTGCTCTCCTTACCCATTTCCGGGGTGCCTCCGTCCCCTGGCCAATTGTCCTCTCTTGGGGGGCCTGCCCCAGCTGCTGCTGCTGCTCCGCCACCTCCTCCTCTTCCTTCTCCTTTCCTCGCTTGCCCTCTGCTCTCCTCTCCCTTCTGCCTTGCTCCATCTCGCCACATTCCCCTGCTGCTGTGTGCCCTTTAAATCTCTCTTCCCCATCTGTGTGTTACTCATTGTCAGGCAGCGACGCTGTGTGCTTTCACCACGGCCGGGGATCCTTTTGTTTGATCCCGCCTGGTGGTTGCTGTTCAGTCATTACTTTTTGTGGTTTCCCAGTGGGAATCTCTTTGACCACGATTCCGGGGATGGTCCCGTCCTGACCTCTGGAACCGTGGTTGACTTTGGCCCCACCGTGGGATTGACTGTGCTTCACTGTGGTTGATTGTGATCTCGTAATGTCTGAAAATACCCTTTGTTATTAAAACAGGCAGCAATGAAGGAAGGAACTGTGAAAGACCCTAGACTACAGCTGAAAGGGGGTACCTGGAAAAACAGGTGCCCAAACTGATGCAGTTGCATTGGTTCCCAAATGTGATCCGATGGGCTACCCATGTGCTGACTGGTATGACTCACCTGCCTGGCATCTCTGGCCTTGCCTGGTGCTCAGTTGAGCTACATGGTTTGTGACAGTCCCCATAATGGGGGTGCTCATGGTTAGTGCATCAGTCGTGCACACTGGAAGAGGTCTGTGGTGCTATGAGAACTGTGGCATGCTGCCTGGCTCAGTTGAGCAGTGGGATTGACTGCGAGGAACAGTGGGAGCAGTGGTTGGGGATGCAGTGGCACAACCAGGTGGGTGAGTCAACCCAGGGACTATGCTGGGGCATTCAGGGGCATCCCACAAAGACCCCCCAAAATTCAGGGCATCTGGGCACCTGATAGGGGACAGGTAAACCTGTTGGGTGTCCAAAAATACTGGCATTACCTGTGGGTAGCAAATGCGCTACCCACTGAACCTACCCTAGACCCACACTGTTCACATTTTTATGTGAGCTGATTTTAGAGGATTTAAGCTGCCTTGGAAGTGTGGATGATCACTGCATGCCGACTTTGTGGGGGTTGGGGAAGAGGGACAGGCAGGCAGGCAGGCTGCTGTTAGAGGAGCCTTGTTTCTCCTGGACTTCAGAAGAATTCAAGGGAAAAGAAACTTGTGTGGGTGTATATGTGGGTGTGTTAGATCTTCACTCCCACTACTGGACATCGGCTGGGTCCATTGGAAACAGCAGATGCCGGGGAACTGGCACATGCTTGGAGATTCAGACTTGTAAAACCTTCCAATGGTGCCTGGTTGACTTCCTGTAGCGGGGGTGAAAGTCTAAACCTCCCCGCGCAAGTTTCTTTTCTCCCAGACTCTGAAGTACAGAAGAAATAAGGCTCATCTAACAGCAGCCTCCCCCACCACTTTCTGTCTTTGACAAAACCTATCTGTCAGGGGTGCATGAGATAGAAAATGTAGAGAATGAGGAAGGTACAGAGGGATTAGTCCATCATAAGGGATTAGCCCTTTACAGTCTGGGCCCCGCTTATTTGCGGGACCGCCTCACTCCCCGTGTACCCGTGCGACCCTTGAGATCATCCGTAGGAGCTTTTTTGGAGGTTCTCCAGGCGAGGCAGGTGGCCACCGATGTTAGATCTTTTTCGGTGGCCGCCCCTGTGCTGCTGAATTCGCTTCTGGAGGAGGCTCAGTTGGCTCTCACTCTCCTGCTATTTCGGTGTGTACATAAGACCTGGCTGTTCCGTCAGGCTTTTGGCAAGGGGTAGGGGGTGGATGTTTTTTCTTTTCTCCTCATATTGCATTTTTAAATTGTTTTTTAAAATTTTATTGTTATTGATTATTGTTGTTTACTGCCCTGGACTGCCCTGTGGGCAGGAGGGGCGGGATATACATTTTACATAAATAAATAAATAAAATACAGGGCCAATGCTCCTCACATTGTGACTACCTTGGGGTATAAGACCTGGGCTTCAACCACCATCTTTTTGGTTAACAGCTGAAGGCACTGGTCATTGCACCAAGGCAAGCATTCGGTACTCCCAAAGAACTATGCCTCATGCAAGTGGATTTCTGCTGCCTTCTCTGGCATGCTACTGCAGCTTGAAGGGGAGACAGCCAATGAGAATGAGCTTTCTGTTGTCCAGTACTTCAGCTGCGGTGTTCAGCGCCTTTGCTCAGTGCTTCAGCAGCAGTAGAGTGGTGCCATGGGAACATGCTGGGCCTGTAACTAACAGGTCGATACTATAGATCTAAACCATTCTCTGCTGTACTTCAGCCAGCTCCCCCCCCCCCCGCCCTTTGGCTAGGATAATAGAGAGACTCACCAGGAAAAAAGAGAGCAGCACTTCTGTGTCTCTAACAGCTCACCATGTGGGAAGCCAGCCAACCAGCCAGGCCTGAAAGCCTGGCCTCCCAGAGGGCCTATTGCAATTTCTAGCCAAAGGGAAAAAAGCTTGGCTGTAGCAGGGAATGGTTTCAGTCTATTGACCTCTGGATTATGGGTCCAGCATGCTTCTGTTACAGCACTCTGCTACCACTGCTGCAGCTGCAGAGAGACTGGGCAAACTAATTCTTGCTAGCTGTTTCTTGTCTGAGCTGCATTGGCTTGCTGGAAAGTGCAGCAGAAAGCCACCTGAACGAGGCAAGGTCCTCCCTGGTCTCTGTGGTGCAATGGGCCAGAGCATTTGTCTACCAACAAAAAGGATGGTGATTCAAGACTACTCTGAGGCATGTGGAGAACTAAAGTGGCTTTAACTCCAGTTATCTGAAGTTACAGGTCTCCTGTGTCCAGGTACTCTTGCCATTAGTCCACAAATGTGTGCTTTTTCCTGGCCGGCATACTCACTTAGGCCTCAGGAATTTCCCTCCTCCTTTTGCTTTCCACTACAAGTAGAGCAGAAACAGGAACTTAATTTAGTACCCATGGGTAATATCTGCATTTTGGGGTACCAAGTTGGGTACTTTATGGGTTACCTGTGTACTGATTGGGTACCCAGATATGTGAAAAACTGGAACTTCCAGTACTAATTTTCCAATTTACCGACTTCCATTCGGTATACCAATAGGTAAATTGGGTTGGAAAACTGATAAATCGGCACAAACATAGATTAAAAGGGACTGGAAATAGTTTTGCTGGGACCAGACGTTGACAATCCAGGACCAGAAGTCAGTTTCCCCCCATGGAAAATCAATAAAAAGGAGTTAGAAGTTGATACATGGGAGGGAAGGGGAAGTTAAAAATTTTTTTGGGAATGTAAGCTTTCTGGGACCAGAAGTTGATTTTCTGAGACCAAAGGTTAGTTTTCCAAGATGGAAAACAGATAATTGGGTGTTGGTAGTCAGTATATTGACACAAAAGTGCAGAATGTGGCAGCTTGTCTCCTGGTGGGACTGAGCCACTGGAAGCATATTACACCAGTGCTCCATTCTCTGCACTGGCTGCCGATAGTTTTCCGGGCCCGATTCAAGGAGTTGGACTTGACCTAGAAAGCCCTAAATGGCCTAGGCCCTACCTATCTATGAAACTGCCTCAGGCCCCTGCGGTCATCTGGAGGCGCCCTGCTCAAGGTCCCCCGGGTTTCTCAGGGGGCTACACAGGGAGGGTGTTCTCGGTGGCCACACCTCAGCTGTGGAACTCCTTTCCGGTGGAGACTCGGCTGGCCCCGAATCTCCCCTTTTCGAAGAAGTCATAAAACCTGTTCCACCAGGCATTTGGTGGGGGAATTGGGTAAGTGGGTGGGGGGAGTGGGTTCGGGTGGGGGTGGGGTGGGATACTTTTATCCTCCTTATGTTGTTGTCTTTGGTTTTATTGTTGTGGACTTTATGGGTTTTAATTGTGAGCTGCCCCGAGCTACCTGTGGCATGAGGGGCAGGGTAATAAGATTTTTAAAGTAAATCAAAATAAATAAATAAATAAAAGTTGAGAAATCGGTTCTGTGTGTTAACATTCTGGAACATTGGGTACCCATATAAAGTCGTAATAAGGTACAAATAAGTACACAATGGTTGTTGGGTTGATTTAGGTACTGGAAATTCAGCGGGTTACCCAGGTTTGTGGGTACACTCTTTCAGCTCTAACTACAAGAGATGTGGTGGCATATTCCAGAAGAAACTGCTTACTTACCTTGTACCATCCCTTATCACTCTTCCATATCAAGGGCTAGGGGTCCATGTTGTTTTCTGTTTTTTAAATTTTGTTTTCATTTTTAAAATCGTTTTTCTTTTCATTTTTGAAAAAAACCCTCATTTTTTCATTTTAGTTCAGTTTTTGTTTTTGCATTGGATTCCAAGGGGAATAACCGCAGGGCTTCCTAATGCTTAGGAAGAACTTGTATTTTACCTCCAAAGCACTTTTTCCCTTCCCAAAAGTTGCAGAAAGTGCTTCAGAGCAGCAGACATATCACCGAAAGACTGGCACTTAACATGCAGGCAGGGGACAGAGCAAGAGTAGACACCGGCAGGCAGTGGGCACTGTGGGGGCGGTGGGGACACTGAAACAGCAGGCATTGTGACTCACAGAAGAAGGAGGAGACCAACAGTGGTTCGTTCCCCGGCAAGGCTTCAACTTCTTGGAAGCAGAATATTAGAGAGAGACTGGAATGCAGCAGGCAGGCAAAAGATGGAGAATCAGGGACATGGGCAGGCAGTGAGCAGGCTGTCACTGAGAAGCAGCAGGGAATGGCAAAGGAGACATGCATCTCAATTCTGTTGTTCTTAAATTATCAGAGACTGTCCCAGGGGGGTAGGACATATGAGAGAGAGAGAGAGAGAGAGAGAGAGAGAGAGAGAGAGAATATAGACTGGCAGTAGCAGCAGTTTTCCATATGAGCAGCAATCAGCCTGGCTTGATTGTGCCAAAGTGTGGCAGACAACACTCCAGTGGGGCAGGAGAGATAGGGGGGGGAGGGGAGGAGCAGCAGGCAGGAGGACAGGCAGTGGGGGCAAGCAGTTCGGGGCATTTGGTACTGTCTTTGACACCCCAAGGTGTGTGGGGGCATCCACTTTCAACAATTGTCCCAGGGAGCAGGACTTGTGAGAGAGAGCCGCACACTGGCAGGAGCAGGCAGTGGTGGCAAGCAGCAGAGGAGCAGAGGCAGCAGACATTGGCATTGGCACCCCCAAAGTCTGGCAGGGCATCAACTTGCAGAGATTTCCCCAGGCAGGCAGGACTTGTGTGTGTGTAACTTGTCACTGGTGACATGCAGGTGGCAGGTGGTGGAGGAGCAGAGCAGGCATTGCCACTGGTGTTGGCAATGCCAATGGCACCCCAAAGTCTAGCAGGGTATCAGCTTGCAGAGTTGGGGCCCAGCCTGGGGCCCAGGACTTGTGTGAGAGAGGTGCACTGGCAGGAGGAACAGCAGGCAGGCAGGCAGGCAGGGGGAGGAGGAGCAGAGGCAGCAGCTAGTGGCACTATAATTGGCACCCACAAAGTCCGGCAGGGTATCAACTTGTGGAGAGAACCCCAGGCGGGGGGGAAAGTTGTATGAGTGTGTGAGAGACATGCAGTGTCAGGAGCTGCCACTGGTGGCAAGTGCATGGCAGGTGGCAGAGGAGCAGAGCAGGCATTGTCACTGGCATTGTCACCCCAAAATCTGGCAGGATATCAGCTTGCAGAGAGCACACCAGAGCTGTCACGGGTGGCAGGCAGCAAAGGAGCAGATTAGGCATGTCACTGCCATTGGTATTGGCACCCCCAGAGTCTGGCAGGGTATCAACTTGCAGAGAGCTCCCCGGGGGGCAGGACTCATGTGATAGAGAGACACACACTGGCAGGAGGAGGAATAGCATCCGGCAGTGGAAGGCAGGCATGCAGAGGACGACCAAAGGCAGCAGTTAATGGAACTGGCCTTGACACCCCCAAAGTGTTGCCCAGTCTCAAGGAGGCTATGGTGTGCTCCCTGCTGAAAAAACCATTGTTGGATGTGGATGCCCTTGCCAGTTACTGACCTGTCTCTAGCCTTCCCTTTTTAGGGTAGGTTATTGAATGGACGGTGGCACTTCAGTTCCAGGCGCATCTAGACAGCAGCGGTTTCCTAGACCCGTTTCAATCTGGGTTCCACCCTGGCTATGGCACCAAGACGGCGTTGGTGGCCTTGGTTGACGTTCTCCGCCAGGAGATGGATGCAGGATGTTCAACATTTCTCATCCTGCTAGATCTCTCGGCCGCTTTTGACACCGTGGACCATGGGCTGTTGTTGAGATGGCTGCGTGACCTGGGGGGTCTGGATGGGACTGTTCTTGAATGGTTCCGTTCATTCCTCTCGGGGAGAAGCCAGCGGGTGGTGCTGGGGGAGGAGACATCTTGCCCC
>QEPC01008573.1:2053898-2091901 GCA_003113815.1 Sphenodon punctatus | reverse complement strand
GTGTTTCCCTGTGTTTGGGGTTTATACATTATTCATTTTAAGCTTGATGTGCATTGTAGACTGTGTTTTCTTCCATCTGATGTTAACCCTGGGAACTCTTTGCTGCTGTGTTTTGCCAGTGTTTTCTGTGTTTCCCTGTGTTTGGGGTTTATACATTATTCATTTTAAGCTTGATGTGCATTGTAGACTGTGTTTTCTTCCATCTGATGTTAACCCTAGGAACTCCTTGCTGCTGGGTTATGCCCTGGCTCCACGTACCATTGCCCTGGCTCCGCCTACCATTGCCCTGGCTCCGCCCACCGGCTCGCCAGCCTTACTGCCCCTCCAAACTAAAAATCCACCAGCTGCCCCTGCGCCACCCCCTACTTATGCCGCACAGCCAGAACACAAAACTATATTTGTTTTCATTCCTTTTTTTGTTTTTATGACAAAGAAAAAATGAGTTTTCCTTTACATTTTGATAAAAAAACAAAAACTAATTGCACACCCCTGCCAAGGGCATGTCCAGGATTCCTTTTGTGTGCTAAGTGAGAATCATATCCCTTGGAACTAGAAGGCAGACATAATGCAGTCCTTGCTTCTGCTGGGGATGCTCTTAAAGACATAGAAGCAACAAAATCCTATGGAGAAAAAAGCATGACCATATCTACCTGTCTTTGCCAGAAAAATTTGACCATTGAATCCCATGTCTGTGGCTCAGATCAACTGGACAAGAGGTGGTGTGAAACAGTCGTACATGTCCAAAAGGGGCGAGATTAGAAGGCTCTCTGTTTTCTGTTACTAATATTAATAATTTAAACAGCTCTTTCAGTGTTCAACATGCTTTACAATCCTTATCTAGTTCAGTCTCATAACTACCATGCAAGTTAGGTCATCATCATACTCATTTACAAATGAGGAACTGAGGCTGACAGCAACTTGTCCAGGGTCACCCGGTGAGTTCATGAGACAGGAGTTGAATCCTAGTCTTGCAGGTCCAAATTCAACACTTTACCCACTAGACTAAACTGTAAAACAAATTTGTTTAGTTAAATGCAAAACTAGTTTAAATTTAGTTTAATGTTACTAGTTTTAACTAGTAATTTAAAGAGCTAGTTGTTTAACAAATTAAACTAATTAAACCAATTTCGTATTCATTCTGAATAGAACTAAAATGAGTAGTAAGTTTATTTGTGGGTGTTGTTCTTCACATTTTTTGGGAGACTTCAAGAACCCAAATAATATTTGTGACTGACAGAGGGTGATTTCAGACGTGACAGGTGCCCGATTCACCACAGTGGATTCCCAGCGGTGGCGAACCAGCTAACCACCCCCCCATGGACAAGAGAGGCCCCAAACAGATGTGACGGGAGTGGGACCATGGCAGGGAATCGGACTGGAAGACCACGGCCCGGGGCAGCACAAGAGACGTTACGCCGATCCCGGGCCATGGTCAAAGCACCCGGAAGACGCCAGGGCGGCTCGTCCCGGCTGCTGCTGCTACTGCTGTCCCTTCACCGCCTCCATGTGCAGCATGACCACTGCCGCTGCCGCCGCCTCCTCCTTCTCCTGCCTTGCTCTCTCGACCTCCGCTCTCCTCTCCCTTCTACCTCTCTCTATCCCGCCACGTCTCCCTGGAGCTGTGTGCCGTTTAAATCTCCCTCCCCGGCCTGTGTTGTTGCTCTTTGCCTGGCAGCAATGCTACGTGCTTTGACCCCGGCTGGGGATCATGTTGCTTGATTCTGGCTGGTGGTTGCTGTTCAGTCGTTACTTTTTTTTGTTTCCCGGTGGGAATCGCTTTGATCACGCTTTCGGAGATGGTCTGGGCCGGAGCTCCGGAAGCGTGGTTATTCGTGACCCCTGGTAGGGATTGGCTGTGGTGAACATCTGGTGCCCCCGAAAGAGACATTCAGGGCGCTTTGGCCCCGCCGTGGCGTTGACCGTGGTTCACTGTGGTTGACTGATCTCGTAACATCTGAAAATACCCAGAGGTACTCGCATATCTATTCCCCACCCTCAACACACAATTATCTCCATATGGGCTGACATATCAAAATAACTGAACCTAACCCCCCGCCCCCCAACCTGAAATTTCTGAAATGGATGCCTGATATGGGATATTGATTTTTGCCCAACTGCCATTTTCAGCTTGTGTAGGGTATATACATATACAACAGGTTTACCCATTTTTGTAGGCACTTGTTTTAGCTCGACTTATGCTTCATCCCTAACACACACACATTGACATCATGATCACACATGTCTTCTTTCCATAACAAACCAGGCTAAAAAGATACCAGCATTTTGAATTTAGGTTTCACTTTCAACAAGTGCCAAGTCTGGAAATTGCACAAAATCCCTGCTGTATTGTCATTCAAATAAAATGTCAGCATTGCCTTTTGTTGGTGAAAAAGAATGGTGTCTTGTTTTGATTTAGATAGTTATAATGAAGTATAGAAGTATATCCATTTTTTAAAAATGAGCAAATTTGATTCACTCATTTCTCACATCATATTTTTCTGTGCACTGAGTCAAACTCTAATGCTCTTTATTTGAGGTTTTGTATTTCAATCATAATTATTAATTTCAATTCTTCTGCAGCTCTTTTTCATTTAAAAAATCTTTGGATATTTTTCAAGCTAACATTTCCAACCACTTTACTTTTAATTATTTTTCCAGTTTTAACTGCAACATCATTTCTCTTAGGTCAACTTTCTATTACATTTCACATCCCTTTGAAGGGTCTTTGGTTTTCATGTAAATCTGCCTTTTTTATTTCCTCCTTCCCTTGTAAATTCCCTTCAATTTATTCTAGCCAGCATGGTTCTGATTTATGTTTCATTTATTTATGTTTCATTATTTTCACCTTTTAAACTTTTTCACCCTGTAATTTCTTATTTTCCAATTCCTTTCAACTGCCTGAATGTGCTTTTTTCCTCCCCAAACTCCCCTTTTTATTGTATTCAATTTTTTCTCCAATATTGAAAGATTTCATTCTTTACAGAACTTTTCTTATTTTGAATGACTTCTTTCCCATTCCTACCCTTCTGCCCAGCAAGATCATTGCCTACCCTAAGAAGCTGAAAATCTCATTTTCCTGTTTAAAAATGTAGCCTGCAGTTTTCCCTATTATGTTTAGCATTCAAGCCATCTACCTATTTCTTTTTAGAAAAGACAACCCTTGAAATTATGATTTAACTTTTAATAGTTTGATTGGCCATTCTTTTTCTAAAAAGAAAGGATTTTAAAAAAAATCCCAGCAGTTTTCAGTTTTGTGTACTTCTTTTCACAGTTTTGACTGTTTTCAAAAATGAAAAGTCTGTGGTTTGTTCTGTGATAAAGATTGGTCTCAACATGGAAAGATAAAAAGGACTTGTCAAGGAGCTGATAAATATTGTGACAGACCAATGTAATTTATTGGCTCAGAGTCTTCTCTAAGCTATTCAGAAAAGAAAGAGGCAGAATATGATTTATTTATTTATATTTATATTGTTTATAAAATACACAATAAAACTGAGAAAACCAATAATACACCTCCCACTCCCACCCCAGATCTACCTCTTCCCATTAAGCACCTGGACAAAAAAAATAGGTCTTACATGGCCTCTGGAAGATGCTCAAACCATGGCTTAGGTAACCCTCCAAGGGAAGATAGTTCCAAAGTTGTGGAACGGTCACCACTGCCTCTCTATGTGCCGGGGATGTATGGACCTGGGCCAATGATAGAAGTTGCAAGAGGATACTCTTGGTAGATCTTATAGACTGTTAAGGGACATAAGGAGGAAGGTGGTCCTTTAGATATGTAGGACCCAGTCCATTTAGGTCAAAAAGAGCACCTTTAATTGTGCCTGGAATGCTACTGGCAGCCAGTGCAGACTCTGAAGCATCCCCCATCAAAAGGCAGACTGCCACAAGCTGCATTCCCAAGCAGTCTTCAAGGGAAGCCCCACATAGAGTTCAGTGCAATAGTCTAGCCTTGAGGTAATGAAGGTGTAGATGACTGGGGATGGGCGAACGCGGTTCGGAAGTTCGGAGTTCGGCCTGAACTCGAACTGTTCGGACGACCGAACTTGAACTCGAACCCAAACCCGAAAGCGAACATACCGAACAAACCGAACACAGAACGGCAAAATAGCTGAACAGTTCGGTCAGTTCGGATCGCGTTAGGATGAGTTTGGGTGGCAAAAAAAGGTTCACTGGAAGGTCAAACATTACAGAGAGGTGTCAGTCACTGAGGAGCAGACTTCCAGGCACCAGGGGTGGAGAGGCTTGCAAGAAACAAAACTAATTATCTGACTCCCCACTTCCCAACACCTTCTGAGCTAGTCACTGTTCCTGAACAGCAGGTGTTGAGTAGGATTTCACTTTTGTAATGAAATGAAACTTAAATCATTAACTGAAACCTTGTGTTATGCACTGTACAGACTCACTGAGTATGTAATGTATGTATTTCACTACAGACTCCTCTTCTAGAAGATTCCTCCCCATCCCATATATATTGGATGTATATATATCCATATATATCCATATATGGATGTATATATATCCATATATATCCATATACATATATATATATTTGGATATGGATATGGGATGGGGGGGATAGATAGATAGATGAAGACAGTTGTAGACCTTAGTGATAGAGATAGCGTTAGTGATTTAGTTTTAGTGTTTGTAGGAGTAGGTCTGTGTACTTATTAGATAATCCATTTACTTCATAGCATTTAGAATAGTTAATAGCAGTTAGATTTAGTATAGACAGATATATATAATATTAGATAAAAAAAATTAGAAAACCCCATATAAAAACCAAAAAACCAAATAAAGAACAAAAGAAAACCCAATAAAAAAACAAAAAACCATATAAAAAACAAAAAAAACACCATAACAACACTTCCCGAACGGCCGAACCGAACAGCCGAACAGCCAAACCGAACAGCCGAATGGCCTAACCGAACAGCCTGTTCGGACGAACAAACCGAACAGCCGAACCCGAACTCAGCGAACGAACTGAATGAATGAACCGAACGAATCTGAACCGAACGAACGAACCGAACGGACGAACCGAACGCAGCCGAACCGAACGGACGAACCCGAACCGCGATCTGTTCGCCCATCCATATAGATGACAGTGGCCAAATCCCTATCTGAATTAATGGCACGATGCCTTCTCTCACCAGATGGAGAGAAAGCCACCAACCTGACCTGATGTTCCAGATGCAGTTCAGGATCCAGGAGAACTCAAAGACTACAAAACGGAGTAACCAGAAGAAGCTGTACTCCATCAATGATGGGTGTTCACAGGTCATTTCCCCCCAGGTTACAGGGCCATCCAACCAACATTACTTCAGCCTTGTCTGGATTCAGCCTTAGTTGGATCACCTCGATCCAGTCCTCCATGGCAGCCAGGCACTGAGTAAGCACTGATACTGCAGGGAAAAAGATAAATAGCTTTGGGTGTCATACTGTTATCTGCATATTGATAGCAGCACACCCCCAAAACTACACACGATCTCATCCAGCAGATTTAGATACACATTGAACAGGAGGGGAGACAGGATGGAACTCTGTGGGGCCCCATAGGAGAGGGGATGGGAGGACAATGAATCACCCATTATCACTTACTGGAACCCCCTCTAACAGGAATGAGTGGAACGACTCAAGAGCCATTCTGCAGACCTGTGCCTCCCATAGAGAGGCATTGACAACCCCAGACAGCAAAGTCCACAGGCTCTCCTGGCTGGTTTTAACTAACCAGGATGAGCATGGAATCCAATATACAACTGCTTGCCTGCATTGCCCCAAAGACACCTCCTCCATCAGTGGGTGACACCAACAGAAAATGAACCAAATAAACAGGACAAGACTGAGAATCCACAACCCCAAACTCTGGCCGTTTTTAAATGGGCACATCTGGGGGTGAGTCTGTGTGAACTGAGTGGAGCACTCACACACTTCTGGTGAGTAAGAGCATGGAATCAAATGGGCTAGGGATGGGTGTACAATGGGTGTGCATGCTTACCCACGTACTGTTCGGCCTGCCCCCTCACGGAGCATCCTGGATTTTTCCTTGATGCTTCGTGTGTGGCCATGAGTTGGCGGTGCATGGGTCATGGGAGCGTGTGCCCTCCATGTTGCCTTCAGACGGGTGCTTGAGTGGGTGAGGGTCTGGAAGAACAGTCTCTGACTTTGCCTTCAAAATAGCAGACACCAGAGTCATGATGAATATGAGCAATTTTGTCTGAAAAATGAATGATATATTCTTCACAGTGAGCAACAGATGACTCAGACTCTGGGCAGAGGTAGCTCAGATTTTCCAGGCTGTTCACGACCCATAACAACTCAGTTGAACTAGACTTTGCAGACACTATGGTAGCGGAGAGGAGAGTTTCCCTCACCCCCACCCTAGCCATGCCATAGTCCTTCAAAGCCACTCTGTGGCACAATTAATCAGATTCTGCATGAGTTAAGGGCCATCTGCATTCTAACTGCCTCACCCTCCATTTCATCTGTCTCAGATTCCCTGTATACCAGTAAGACCTGTGCTGACACTATGGTGGAAACATATGCCTGAGTGTAACTGTATTGATGGCCTTGGTCAATATACCATTCCACAGTTCAACCAGTTATACTGAAATCCCAAAATATCTGGGACAATTTGTCTTGAATTTATCCAGGATTTTGGGGAATTTTTTTTTTGTATTTCAGTATATCTGTTGTCAGTTTTTTGGTATTTGGGGTACCCCATCAAAAACCAGTTCAGGTACCAGAAAATACCCAAAATATTTGGTTACTGGATACCCATTTTTGTAGGTACTCATTTTAGCTCTGCCCAGGAACTTTGGGGAAGTTGCTGTGACTTCAGTGCCTCTACAGAACAGCTTGTGAAGCCCACTCCAGACCATGCTCCTGGCAGCATGTCCCCAACTTTCATTGGTTAACCTAGCATGACAGGAAGGGGGTGGGGAGGTGTCAAGGCAGTGGCCCAGGGAGTAAGTGCATAATGAGGTCCTGGGAGACATGCAGTTAATGCAGGATCAGGGTCTCAGAATTCCAAGTTGGGCAGGAATCAGCACAAAGACCAAGGGGGTAGGCATAAAGAAGGCAGGACTGGTGTTACCGTCAGGTCTTGAACTCCCGGTGATGTGCATGTCATTTTCGTTATATCAGTAACGAAAATGACAAAAATAATAACAAAATCAATAACGATAAGGGAAGTCGTTATTGATTTCGTTATTGCCTGGCAGGTGTTTTTTGGAGGGAAATGTGGAGAGGGGAGGAGGGAGCAGACATCTCGGAGCCAGAAACACTGTTGAACTCTTGAAATGGGAGGGGAAGGACCTGATGGATGTATCTCTGGCCAATGAGCAGCACAAGCAGATCCCACCCAATCCTTATTTCTTAGGTACACACACATAGATATAGATATAGATATAGATATATATAGAGAGAGATTAGAGACAGTAGATATACCTTTGAGTTTTAGTTTTCCCTTCCCCTATCTGTCTCCCCCTGTCCATATATCATATAGATATAAGTTGTATATATATATAGATTAGATACTTAGATACTAGGCTGTTTTATTATATATATTAGAATTATAGGATAGGAACATTTTGTATTATGCATAGGTTAGGTTTAACTTAGGCCGTTTTTAGATGTGCGCTGGGATCAGGCGCGGGAGCAGTGAAACAGTCATGGCGCTGTTTTACACAAACAGGAAGTGGAAGTTGTGCACGTGATTGGCAGCCGCGTATTCTTTTCCGTCCGCGTATGTCCCCCCAGAGAAATCAGGCTAGTTCGATCGCAGTTGGCAAAGAATGCACGACCGCCGATCATGCACACAACTTCGCCTTCCGATTGTGTAAAACAATGCCACAGCTGTTTCTCCGCTCCTGTGCCTGATCCCCGGTGCATGTCTAAAAACGGCCTTAGATTCTGTATATATTATATAAATAAAACTACATATTGTGTACAGTATGTTTTATTGTGTACAGTTTGTTCTGTATCACAATGAGAAGGGGAAGGAGTTCAACTTCTGACAATAATTCTTCATTGGCACACAAAATCAATACCAATACCAAAAATAAAATCTTCATTTGAAACCGGTACCGATACCGATAACGACAAGAATAACGAAAAATGACATTTTGTTATTAATGAAAATGACACATTTTAATAATGAAAAGAATAACAAAAAATGAAAAATGACATGGGGCCCTGGTACAAACCCTAACCTCCGGCCCTGAGCTTTGGAGGCTGTGGTTTCCCCCATCTGCACCACTTTCTGCCTGCTCATGTTAAGGGTTTTAGGGATTTGGGTTTTTCCTTTGTATTCTTGGCCCATCTAGCTTCTTGATTGGTTCTCAGCCTGAGTGTAAGGCATGTTGGGGGAAACAGGAAGCTGGAAGAGCATCTGTTTCCTTACTATGAATCTGTTGGTGCCTTCTGCTGTTAGGACATGGACCCACTCCCTGAGTGGATATTGGGGGCTGGTACCCCAATATCCAAACCACCTCTTAAATTTAGGGTGAATTCACCAAATTTATTCAAAGGGTCTGTGCGTGTCCACTAGGATCAGTCAGAGGACATGATGCACTGCCAGCTGACTGGAATTTCCCTCCCACACCCCAACACAGAAAGGGGATACTCCGATACAAATGAGGGAGATTTCTTGACACAAAACTAAGTACAATACATAAACAGTTCACCCCTGGGCCAATTCGGATGATACAAGTAATTTTCTACACCCCCTAGTATTTTCTCACACCTCCTAGTATTTACAGTTTTGAACCCACCCTCACAGGGAAAAGTGAATTGATTGGGGTTCCAGGAATACAGAACCTGATCAAGCACAGTGGGATGATTGGGTATACCATCAGTGCTTCTGCAGCTGTGGAGGTTATAATAAACAATTTTAGCTGGTCCCATATGGAGTCATAACTCACATTGACCAATTTCCACCAATCTTGGAGTTCATTCTCTCCTTTCGTTAATTTAGTTCTGATCAAATTTACCAGTTCCATGGGGATATGTCCCATTTTAGCTTGCCAAATCATCCCCATGGTTACACTTTGGGCAAAAGTTTGGGCTTGGGCACAAGCCAATGTCAATGAGACATGATTTTGTAGCGACTGCATTCTTGAAAGAAGGAGTAGTTCAGCTTTCTCCAGGATCATTTCCCATGTGGGCAGGATCTTACTAATGGCTATCTGCCCCTCTGCTAAGTGAGCAAGTGACCCGGTAAAGGGAGCACTCAATTTCCCCATATCCTTGGTGGCACAGGATACCTTATTCATCAACACCTGAATATTAGCTGCGTCGATCAATGAGGGTCCCACCCCTATCGGCCCCAACCAATCTGTTAACCCATGCTTGTTCCTAGTTCTGGTGGTCAAGCTTTGCCACATGGAAACTCACTTGAACTATCCTACCTCTCCTACACTAAGAAAAGGGGTACACCTGGGAACGACTTGTGAAATATTCATGCCAACTAACTCAACCTGGATTTCCTTCAGGGACACCTGAGGATTCAGTATCTTCACAGGCTGGTCTAGTTTGAGTACATGCGAACCCATTTAATTTCTGAAGAGATTCTGTATGCTCAATCAAGGGGTGAATCTCTACAGGGTTTTGGGTCCCATTTCCAAATGTCAATTTATAAACCCCTGATGAACCTAGTAACTGAACCTAATTATCAGCTTAAATTTATCACAATGCATCCCTGCAAGGGGAATAACCCAGTCAGGTGCACCTGATTTGTACAATTCATTACCCTTAATTTCCCATCCCTGTGGCTCCCAATTAACCATAGTCTGGGAAGCCGGGCTTCCGTCCGGGGCAGTAAGGGTAACTAAAAGTTCATCTCCCGGGTCTCTGAGACTCTTGGTACTTGCTACCACCGCAATGTGAAAGGAAGTTCCAATAGTCCAAGCAGCGGTGGTGATTTTTACAATGTCACAGGCCCCTGAATTGGTGTCCCTGAACACGCTGGCATTTGTGACTCCAGGTAGTGGCTTGCACCATACTCGGAGACTGAAGTTTTTCTTTCTCTGGAGCTGCAGTGTGTGCAATTGGCCATGCTGTCCCAGGGGCATCTGGCTTTGGGGCTGACGTGGAAGAGGTTTGGAAATTCAAATGTTCTGTTCTGCATATAAGTTTTGCATCCAGCAGAGGAACTCCGCTCCCGGCTCTGCTACCTGAGTGATGCAGCGCCATACCCTCACTGGAATCATGGGTCCTTCCATGGAATCTCCTGTGCTTGCAAGTCCAATCATCCACCATGCCAACAGAACTACTTCCATTCTGGTTTCCTGAGGGTACACACAAAAAGAAGGGGGTACTTGCCATGGAGTGAGGGTGACTGGGCCAAGGGTGGTGGAGGAGGCCAGACTTGTCCTTTTCATGCGGCAGTGTCTCAGTTCCTTTCCGAGAGCAGGAAAGGGAGGTTGACAGAGGGGCAGAATATAAAACCTAAGACATTGCAATAATACTTAATAACTACAATTAAATCACAATCTCTAAAAAACCTAATTGCTTAGTCACACAGGGTATAGGCAAGCCTGCATCTAAAAGGCAGCAGACAGGATTCAAAACAGTCTGAGACGGTCCACTCCTGGAGGAAAACACAACAGGCAATCTGTGGCAGTTCTTGGGCAAGGGGTACTCACTCCAGTTGGAGCTCATAAACAGTCCAGGAACACCTTTCATTCTGAAATAAAGCACACTCAAAGAAAATAGTGCTCCCACGCTACAGCGGGTCAGCACAGGGATATCAAGCATTGCAAATTGCAAGAGGGTCCCAGAGAGCTTGCCAGGCATCCCAAATTATTAGCTCTTGAGATCCTAGACCTGCCCATGCAATTTCCAGACACAGATTCCCAGGGCTATCTCCCCATTACGTGTTCCAGAGACTGCCACGGAGCCTTTCAAGAATGGTTCACTTGCTTCTATCACTTCCAAGTCACCCGTCTCACCTCCTAGCCTCTTATGCTTAAATTCTAAAATTGATGCTATGCTCCATAAGCAAACAAACAAACACCTTTCTTTTGAGATCCTGGAATTATCTCTATGGCCATAAGACACAATTATCTCCCCACCCAAGGGAAAAGGGAATGGGACAGAGCACAGCCCACTACAGGGACCCTACCTCTGTGTATACCTAGGTCCTGGGGCATTTTCCAGTTCCCAAACTCTGGCTCCCGAGAAAACCTCAAACTATTTAGAATGATCCTACTGGACTTTGCACCCTATCTTAGAGCCCTCAAAACTAGCAGCCGGCTCCACTGAGCTTGGCATTCTACCCACAATTTCCAAATTCTGGGGCTAACTCTATAGTCCCCAGGAAACTCAAATTCCAAATCTCGAGCCAAATCTATGGTCTCAAGGTACTCAACTCTCAAAATTTAAATCTCTTCAAAGCAAAAGAAAAAAAAAAGGTGGTGGTGGTGGGGGGTTGAAGCACTGTATCCTAGGGGGTCCCTACTTCTTCTTTTTTTCAATACAGGGGCATTGGGTCCTTTTGTTGCACCTCACGCCCATCCCCGAGTCAACTCAAAAGTTGACCTAGTCCAGTTAGCCATTGAAAAACTAAGTCATGGAGTCACAAAAAGAGGATAGGTTGTCTAAAGGAGGAGGGGGAAGGGAGACCCCACACTACTTCAGGTGTTTGCTCAAGTCCAGGGGTGCTGATCCAATAGCCACACTCAGATCTCGATCCCGGGGCAGAAGAGTGCCCTAGTATCATTTGGTATAGATCCGAGAGAACCAGAGGGGAGGGGTAGCCGACATGACATAAGAGGGTCTCGGGTCCAGGAGCAATTCCAAAATAAAATAAAATAAAAAAAACCTTACACTATATCTAATAGAACGGGGACAATAAAGAGGGAACCCCACACTTCCTAAGTATATGCTCAGGTCCTGGAGGTACTAGTTCGACTGTCATTCTCAGATCCCAGTACTGGGGAAGCAAGCTAAGGCTACCTCAGTCCTGTTGGTGCAGATCTCAGAAGGATGGGGGGTGGGGGGAAGAGGGGATAAGTTAACCTATGCTGGTCTTTTAGAATCTGCGATGGGGATTCCCCACTCGGCGACGGTACCACACTGCTCCTGCAAACAGATTATTGAAAGCCATCACCTCCCTGTGCACCTTGTTGAGAGCATCTATGTTTGCTTGTATTTGGTTCAAGGCTACATGTTCCCTTTGCCCTCTGTCTTGAAAGCTGGTTTCTAGAAGGGGGTCTCCCAGGGGCAAGACGGGGACCCAAGGAAGGCTAAGGAAGGGGCTCACAACTGAGGACGAGCCTGATTCTGGTGGGGAATTTCCTCTTGGGGTCTGGAGTGACTCCAGCCAGGGCCCCAAGTCTGTTCTCCCATCCTGCCCATCCAGCTGATTCCTGAACTCCCCCTGTTCAGCCCGGGCTTCTTCTGCCTCAGCCTCAGCCCTCCTCTGAACCTTTTTCTAGTTTATCCACTAGGGAGGAGCTAAGATTTCCCAGTCTCCCCAAAGTTTCCTCTAATAAGTGGATAGAATTCTCTAGCTCCCTTTCAGCTGGGGGAGTGTGCACTGGGAACCTTCTTTTATTTAACTCCCTTTCCAAATCCTTAGCACGTGTTCTAGATTGGACTACTTGCTTCTCTAACTCTTTGAACTTACCCTGAGCCTCCTTCAACTATTCCCTTAGGGCTACCACTTCCCTCTCTGCCCTCATTGCTCTGGCCACTGCCTTGTCTGACTTTTCCCTTTCTTTCCTGATAGATGTCGCCTGTCCCCATCTGACGGCCACCAAGTCCTGTTTCTCCTTTAGTAACCTTTCATAACTCCTAACCCACTCCTGCACTTCCTCACACTTTCCCTCAATCTGTTTGTCACCTTCCTCCCACATCTCCTGCACATCTTGGCACACAAACCAGTGTCCATGCAGCACATATGTCCCTCATAGCCCCCTCACTTTTAAATTCTGCACAGAACTTGTGTACCAATCCCCCACAGCTACTATTGGGTTCTGAACCTTGAAACATCCCTGGGGCCATGGGCACTTGCCCTGTTTGGTCACCTATTCCCTTAGGCTTTCTCTGCACTTGACTCCCAAGGTTCTTCTATATCACCTTCCCTCTTTCCTGACCGTTGCTTTTACCCCCTAGCACTGCTCCATTCCTCTAGGACTGGATGGAAGAGGGAGGGAATTCCAGCCAACTGCAGCTATGTGCTATGCCTCCGTGGGTTCCACATGTGTCTTGCGTGCGTTCCCACATAATCACCCATTATGACAAATCTCCACCAATTGTTAGGACACGGACCCACTCCACGAGTGGATATTGGAGGCTGGTATCCCAATATCCAGACGACCTCTTAAATTTATTCAAAGGGTCCATGCATGTCCACTAGGATCAGTCAGAGGACATGATGTGCTGCCAGCTGGCTGGAATTTCCCTCCCACACCCCAACACAGAAAGAGGATACTCCAATACAAATGATGGAGATTTATTGACACAAAGCTAAGTACAATACATAAACAGTTCACCCCCGGCCAATTAGGAGGATACAAGTCATTTTCTGTCCCCTCTCACCTAGCATAGTTGACATGCACACACAATAATTTACCCAGAAAACCCTCTGGTCTGGTTAATCTGGTGTAAGTGGACATTGCGAGGGGGGGGGGGAAAGGGGGAAAGAATCAATATTGCCTATCCTGTCCTGTTGCAAAGGGACAGGTAACCCTGTAGATCCAGTGGCGTTTGGAGAGGGCGAGGGAAAGAAGCTTGTACAGACCAAAAGGGAGTAGTGGTCTGGGAGAAATCCTTGAGGCAAGCACACACAGAGTGACCTGCTTGTGTCTGCGTTCAAGAATGTCCCAATTTGCTTATGGGGGCAAGGGCAGTTATAGGTTTCTGAGAGGTGGGGCAAGGGGGTTCCAAAGGCACTCCTTGCACAAAAGGTGTCCCACAGGCATGTCGTACACAAAAGAGCTCCCAGAAGTGCTCAGGAAGGCTAGGGCTGAAAAAGAAGCCTTTGCATGATGTGTTGGGGGAAATAGGGCCTTGGAGGATTTCAATAGGAGGCAGGGCAGGATGAACAAGAGGACAAAAGGGAGTCTCTATAGACAGGAGAAAAAGGCTATTCTTAAACAGGTGTGGAGCGATCAGCCTAACGATCGATCTATTGCTTGCTCAGTGTTTTGGGCAGCCGTGGAGGGCTCATCTCAAAAGAGGGAGGCCACCTGTTTTTTACTGTTCCATTGTTTACCCAGGAGCCTCCCTTGTTTCATTCTCTTATTCCTTCCGACCAGACCGGTTTTGCATGGGGTGTTTTCTTTCTTTTTCCTTTTCTCCCTTTGGTTCCCCTGCACCCTTTGACTTGTGTCTCATGGGGTGCTGCCAAGGGTGTGTGTGTGTGTGTGTCTACGGGTGTTTGGGGGGGAATGGTGTTGTTCATAACACTGCCTACTTACCCCAAACTTCAGATGTGGTTTGGGGAGGTCCGGTTGTAACTCTGTATTACTGTTAAGCCTCCCTAGTCCTTCTCCTTTCCTGTGGGTTTCCCTTTCTAACTATGTGCTTTGGAATGTGTTCTCTTGTAGTACTGTGATTATTTCCTACAGCCCCCTTATAGATTGTAGCATTGCTGTGGCTGCTCCGTCTCCTCTCTGCTCTTAGTTTAGTGTTTCTATGTCTGGTGGTTTGAGGTGTTGTCTGTGTTTCCTTGTAGCCCTTTTCTGACCCCCTGCTTCCCAAGGCTGAGAGTATGTTATAGCTTGATCCTGGAATGTCTTGTTAATTCCTGATTGCTTGTCCCTGTCCCATACCCGTGAGTACCTGTCTTGCTCTTTTACCCTGTATTCCTAGCTGTGTTATTCATGCTTGAGTACTTGATTGAGCTTGGATTGCTTGTCTGAGTTCCCCTTCCTTATAGCTATGAGTGCCTGCTAGTCCTTGCTTGTAGTTCTCCTGCTAACTGGTTAGTTTAACTCAGTTTTCTGTGTGTGCTTCTCTGACACCTTTCCTTATCCTCTGATTCTTCTAGTGTAGGACAGTGTCTGTTCTTGGAATTCTGAATCCCCTCTGGGGGTTGGGGTAGAGCTCTAGAGTTATAACTGCCTTTTATAGTTTATAGCTGCCCTTGAGCCCACAGACAGAAGCCTGTGTTCTTTTGACTTGGATTTCTTTTAGTTTATGTTAACTTGCACCCTGGGTTTGGCTTCCCCTTTGAATCCTGATCTCCCAAGGATCTGTACTGTTCCTTGATTTCCTATAGTTGCATGGCATCAATGCCTTTGCCCCATGGGTCTACACATGTGTAGTCCTCCTGTGCTACATGAAGGCGGTTCCCAATGATGAGATCTGGCCATAGTCTTGTAGTTTAGCCACTATACCATCGTGAGCGAACATTGTCCCCATTGCTGTTGTCTGTATCCCAGTTCTTCTAAGGGGGCTAGGGATTACCCTTGTATGGTTACTGGGAAACCTCCTTGTCATGCTTTGGTCTCCTGACAATTGGATAGATGAGACAAGGCAAGGCAGAACTGGATAGATGAGGCAGGACCAGCACAGGGCACAGTAGGCTCTCTGGGCAGTTATATAAGTGGCTCACTGGACAGTTGCATAGGGGGCGCATTCTGTAGATGCTGGGCCGTCATTGAAATAAACATAGAGTCACACTCAAGGCAGCTGGCCAGACACACAGGTGGGTTCAAAAGGACCAGGTTTCAGGGCAGTGGTCTGAAGGACTAACATCTAGTCAGACCCACAACACACAAGATCCAAGTGCACAGCCAGTCCAAGGTGTGTGGAAATAAGAGGACAGGGACAGACAGATGACCAGGAAGTGACTAATGAATCAACCAGCTTCTTGTGGCTTCTGGCTGGTCTTATATACAGTCCAGCAGCCAACCAGGGGCATGGAGCAAGACTGAGGAGGGGTGTGACTTGACCAGCATAGAAGAAGGCCATCATCATTAGCCCAGGGGCCTGGCCAGAGTGTCTCAGTAGTGTTGAGATGCCAGCTACTGTGTCCAGGGCCCCAGGAGTTCTGGTTCAAGCCCAGAGAATCCTTACAGGAGGTGTCTGAGTTTCCAGAAAGCTTTCAGCTGGTCAGGGTTGTAGGTGTATTACCCTGAGAACCTAACCTTTGCCTTTCTCTGATCCTCATTCCCCATGGGACTTGGCTTCTGCATCTGCCTTTTATTTCATCAAGACTCAGGCTACTTTTAGACGAGACAAATTTTGCACGTGATTGGTAAAATATGTGTGTGTTTTAATGCTCATTTAAACACCTAAACTGTTTTAAATGCGCATTTGCCATGATCATGTAAAAGCCAAAACCGTTTTGAATGTGGTTTTGGCTGATTCCAAACTGGTTTTGAGCCCCTTTGATGATCGGGGGATGCCAACACAGGTTTTAAAAAATGTGCATTATTTAAATATGCATTCAAAACAGTTTGGGCTTTTACACGATCATGGAAAATTCGCATTTAAAACAGTTTAGGTGTTTAAACGAGCATTAAAACACACATGTTTTTCACCAATCATGTGCAAACTTGTCTCGTCTAAAAGCGGCCTCAGCTACTGCTCCTGTCTCTCCACTGCTGCTGTTCTGTGAACCTACTCAGTAACCTTGCCCCTGGTGAAAGCATAGGAGCAGGGGTGGGGCTAGGTTGGAATGAGTCTTGGCCCCCATTCCGGGAGCAGGGAATGCAGCTGCACCTGGGAGCACAAGACCCCCAGGAATGTGGGCCCCAGTGCAGCTGCATCACCGAACCCTATTCTAGCTACCCTCTTGCAGGAGAGTTTCCTAGCAGGTCACTATCAATTTTGGACATCTCATGTCTTTATGAACCCCACAAAATACCACACAAACCTCTCAGCAGGGTCTCCTTTCTTCAGTGGGGATGGGATGGAGCAGAGGATGTGGGCTACTCCCACAGACCCAGAATATATGCCAGCAGCTGACAGTGCCAGCACCTCATTTAATAGCGGAGACTGAGAGTGCTCCCAACTCAGGGTTTAATTCTGGGATGCCAGAGGCAAGTCCAAATTCTGTAAAACCTTTGACTTTTGCAGCAGCACAGACTTCACAAAGCCTGTGGCAACAGGGTAGTTATAAGCTTCCAGCCTCATGTGGCTGTAGCTACATTTATGTACGTATCTTTTCAGAGTCGCAGTGATGCATGGCAAGGTTGGAATGGTCTTTCAACCAGAGTGTCAAAGAAGCAGGAAGGTACCGAGGAGTGAAGAGGCCAGGATGTGCATGCAAGATGCCATCACTAGAGTTAAGTCCTCCTTCTGCTGGTCTGTCTGGAGCCTCTTCTCTTCTGGTTCTTTGGGAATATCTTTTACACTTGGGGACAAAACAAATATATTTGCATGAAGACTTTCCCCATGGCATGGGAAATCTGCTGCTCAACCAGCCCTGCCAATGAAGTATTGAATGAACATACTTCAGTGGCTGTTGGATCCTGCCCTGGCTTTGTAAGTTGATAAATGCTTAACTGCACCTGTGGTAAACAATGTACATAATAGGGCACCCACTGTTTTGCCCTCAGTATCGTATTGATTCTCTTTGTTCTGCAGAGCGATAATACCTCACAGGTGAGAATCAGAACAAGGACTCTCCCATCGTCATCAGTGTAATCTTCCTTGGCAGGAGGAGACTATCTGCAGGTGCTCCCAAAGTTAATGCACACATTTAGTTATGTGACTGGGCAGGGGAAAGGATGTGCTTGTTTACTGTGTTTTCACACTGTGAAATGCAGAGTGGCTGAACGTGCCTCATTAACATCTCGTTAATTCAGTATCTTTTCGAAGCTCGTACTACAGTGCTGTGATCTGTACTCTACAACAAATCCCTGTCTAGTTCTGTGGTAATTGCCTCCTTTCCTCATGCCTCAAAGCAGAGGTGATGTTTGTCCCATATTAATAGGATGTATCAGTGACTATCAGGGCTTGTGCAGGCCACACTCTGAAATCAGACTGCAAAGATCCTTCCTACTTAAGTTATAAAGCAGGTGCACACCACACAACATTTATCAGGGTGTAAAGTCCCACTGGGTAAAGGTACTCTAGTTAGATTGTCTTGGGTAAAACTATTTGTGTGGCAGAGTCAAGCAATGGGCCAATTACTCCCTCCAATGACTGAATGAGTATAAAGTTTTATAGGTAGGGCCAGAATAACTAATACACCATATTGGATCATAGAGATCAACCCAAGGGTTCCTTTTTCCTGGGGATCAGTCACGGTGAGGTTCTGCCTAGCCTAAATTTTGTGAGACTAAACTGTTCTTGTTAAATTACATAAGGCGATAAAGGGGTTGAACAGTTACCTTGACTAACCTGGTTGTTTTGTTTGTTTGTTTGTTTGTTTGTTTGTTTGTTTTCAGAAGAGCAGGGATGTAATTGGCCCTGGTGAGGATCTGGGAACCGCAGAGAACAGCTTAGCATGGTGGCCTGTGCCTGGTTGGTCAGTTTGGTGCAAGGCACTGCCAGTGCTGTACCAGGTTTGTTATAATATGAGAACTTCTCTTTTTCCAGTGCTGTCAGCTGACACCTTTCAAAAGCAATTATTCTCTGTATGTAGAAAAGAAATAAATAAGTAAACTGAGTCTTAGAAGTAGTTTTGTAAATTACTATCAACTATGCCCTCATCTCTACAGATGGAGATAGAATAGTTCAGATAAGTTGGTCTTATTGGACCAACTTACACTGGTGAAAGTAGAAAGTTTTCAGACCTTTCTCAGGTAGATTAAAGTCAGAAATATATGCCTGAGGAAGGGCCCTGAATGGCTTGAAAGCTTGAGTAGTGTCACCAATAGAAGTTGAACTAATAAAAGATCCTATCTAAACTACTTTGTCTCGATCTCTTATATTCAGGACCAATGCAGCTGCCACAGGCACACTCTATCTAGATTTACCCCCACAGATATTAATCTGAACAGGCACAAAAGGTAGCATTTAAATAAAAATTGTGAGTTTGTTTTAATGGCTTTTGGGCAGCATTTACAAAAGGGCCTAAGAAACTCATGACTCTAAGGTCCTTTTTACATGGGTGGCATCCACGCATGAACACCCAGAAATCTGTGGGTGGGCGGGTGTGCGTGTGTTCATGCGGAACACGCATGCACACCCACCTCCACCCATCACCCATGCATGGAGCAATCAGCGAAAACAGTCGGTGTGCACCCATCTACACCCTCCCCACAGCCACCGCACCCGCACCGGCATGAACACCGACACACCCCCCCCGCATGCCTGTTTAAAAAGGGCCTAAGTCCCATTTTTCAAAATGACATAGGCATTGAAGGTCAATGGGATTTGGTCCCCAAAGTGGCCAAGATTGTAGTCCCCCTCCTTAAAATGCTCATTCATGATTAGCCTCCCTCATTTCAATGTCTTTTTTGAAAATGAGACTTAGGCTCCTACATCTCTTAGGCATTTCTGATAATGCTGTCTAAAGGCTACTAAAAACATATAGAAAATGAAGAGATGATTGGGCTAGTAACTGGTCTTGTGAGCATTCAATGACTTTCATGTTATCAAGGCTTAAATGCGCCTGCCAGAGGTTTGCACAGTCTAGCTCCCAACCATGGTAGTGGCTAGCCCAGGTTGTGATTCAGGGAAATTCCCAAGTCACAGCCTGGGCTAAGCTCCACCACTGTCAGGAGCCAGCTGCTGGATCCAAAGTAAAGCAGGCTATCACTCCACGGACCGGAGTGGTGGGGGGAACTGGGTGCCATGGCAGCCAATCATCCGTCATGGGGGGGGGAGCTGCTCCACACAGTGTAGGAGTGAGGCCAGGCAGATGCACATCCATGCATCTCCCCACCCCATTCCTGGTCCAGCCACCATAACATTTGTTTGGCAGCCAGGAGAGATGATGCCCACCAGCACCTGGAGTAGTCTGTGGTGGCAGCACCCTAAGTGTGCATACACCTTGGATTAGGCCATTGTTTTTCAAGATACAACAGAATGTGTTTCCTCAGCCTGGAAGAAGAAGTTAGCTCCTATGGGCATGAGACATAAAGTTATTATGGAGACAACTGGCTTCCCTGGAAAGAGGCAGTGCAGTGAAATGGACCCTTTAGTACTTTGTGGGTATCAGGATATGGGTCTTGAACCCTTGCCCACATAATTCCTGGAGTGGTGGCTTGGCCTGCAGCACCACCACTCCACCTTGCTTCTGGTCTAACTATGCCCCTCAAGAGTTCTTCCTACCTTGCCCTGACCACACACCTCATGTCTGTCTGCCTCATCCCAGACCCTGGCACATTTCCAAACTTTCTGGTTGGCTGTCTGCCATGTATAAGGCAGGCCTGTAGCTGCAGGAAGCTGAGTGGATCATCTGACCTATTCGTCTTCTTTATTATCTGTGTTTCCTTGTCACTTTGTGTCTTTTTCCATGCCCTGCTTTATGCCCTGAACCTCCCCACTCTTGACCCATTTTCCTAAGTCTGCCCAAACTGTGGACAATGGGGTCCTTACAGTGGGAGAAACTGGGTAGGTCTGGGAAGAGACAGCCTAAGCACAACAAACTGCATAGTTTTACAATTATAGAATTGTAGGCATGGAAGACGCCTCCAGGATCATCAAGTCCAAACCCCTCTTTGGGGCGACGAAGAGCAATCCCCGAGCACCATAAGCTGAGTTCTTGCAGCCAGGAAAGAGTGAAACCACTTAAGAATGATCCTACCCACCCCGACTTGGTCCCACAGATGAGTCACCAACATCTCATGGTCAACGGTATCAAAAGCAGCCGACAGATCTAAAAGAATTAGCAGGGTTGAATAATCCTGGTCCAATTCATGGTGGAGGTCATCTACCAAAGTCATGAGTGCAGTCTCAGTGGCATAGCCCGGACAAAAGCTGGACTGTAAAGGATGCAGATAGACATTGTGGTTGAGATGCTCCCACCGCTGCTGGGCCACAACCTGCCCAATAACCTTCCCTAAAAAGGGAAGTGGCCAATAACTGGTGAGGAAGTCAATGCTGAGTAATGATTTTTTGAGCAGAGGCCACACCACTACCTCCTTGAGGCAGCCCGGCACTCTGCCCTCCCAAAGGGAGGCACTGACCACCCCTGCCAGCAACGGCCTCAACGTCTCCTGGGTAGGGATGGGTGAACGCGGTTCAGATGTTCGGAGTTCAGAACGAACTCGGTCTGTTCAAACATCCGAACTGAACGTCCAAACTGAAATATCGAACGACTGAACAGTTCAGTCGAGTTCGGATGAGTTTGGGGGCAGGAAAAACATCTTCCCAGGGCCAAAAATTAGGTTTCAGTTTTGATTTCATTTCGGTTTTGATTTTGGTTTCAGTTTCGCTATTTTTGAATGTTTGGCCAAGTTCGGCCAAACCGAACTCAGCTGAACCAAACCATCAAAGTTGAACTCGTCTTTCAAACTGAACGACCGAACATCCGAACATCCGAACTGCGTTCTGTTTGCCTATCCCTACTCCTGGGGCCAGGACGGGATGGGAATGGGTGAAGTTCACAAAAGGTGGCCCAAACTGCCCCAAGAACATCCCCTGCCTTGGTGGATGGCACCCACTGAAACTGATCCCACAAAACCGGACATGGCGGGGCTTCCACAACCTCTGGTTCACCCATTGTATTAAGTGCAGTGTCAAAGTTGTGGTGAATCCAAGCAATTTTGTCTGAAAAGTAATCAACAAACATGTCACATCAGGTATTAGATGACTTCAGTTCCAGGCGGAAAGATGGTGGACTGACCAACCCTCTCACCACCCGGAAAAGCTCTGCTGGAAGGCTATACAGCAGCAAAAAACTCCTTTTTGGCTGCCTTTACAGCTACAGCATAGGCATTATCACTCCAACTGCTGCCCCTCATGCTTCAACACCCTCAGGCCTTTGGTAAACCATGGTGGCCTGAGGAGCTGTCACCGAGGGAGCGGACACCATAGAGCCATCCGGTCAGTGACTTCTGTCAACAAGGTGTTCCATAAAGCCACAAGATCATTGAGTCGGTGGCCGTCAACTCCCCAAGAACATTCCAGAACCTTTCAGGTTCCATTAGTCTCCAGAGGTAAACCATCTGAATGAGTTCTACACCTCTCTGGAGGCAGACATGTGCCAGGATACTTGCTCACAGGAGATAATGATCCATTCATGACAAGGGCTCTGCTGTCACCTCCCCCAATAATGGATTCCCTGCCTCAAGGCTGGTGCAAAAAATCAGGTTGAAGGTATGCCCCCCATCATGCGTTGGGCCGTTGACAACTTGGGACAGGCCCATGGTTGCCATGGAGGTGGCCATGAACTCTCGCTCCACACCATCAAGGCTGGCGTCAGCGTGTATGTTGAGGTCCCCCAAGACTAAAGTCTTTGGGGAGCGCAACACCACATCCGACACCAGCTCTGCCGTACAGGTAGGTGCATGGTATACTAGCAGCACCCCCAATCTGTCCCCCACCAAATCAAACACAAGATGGAGGTCCTCAACATCTGAAATGGCCTGCACCAGATACCTCCTGGTAGACCCCGAATCCCTAAAAACAATGGTTACACCACCTCCCCCGCCTCCCTGTCCTTCCAGCCAAGATTGATGCTGGATGAAGTACCCAGCCGGAATAAGGTCAGCCAGACTAGGCCCTGACTTCTCATCCAGCCAAGTCTCCATAATACATATGAGGTCAGCGCCATGATCCAGGATTAACTCCTGGAGAGTGGTAAATTTATTTACCACCAACCTCGCATTCAGCAGCATCAAGTTCAAGCCACTAATCAATTTACACATTTATCTTACATTGTTTATTTTGAGTAAACTAAATGCCCCTCCTTCCAATATCATATTGATTGTGTCCTTTTTTCCCTTAAATGCGGCCAGTTGACAAGTTATTGAGGTCAAATTGGTACACACGGGATGATATTGGACAAATATGGTAAATGGAAAAAAACATTCTAACCTAGAACTTTCTCTACTGATAAGGTTTTTGGATTAATATTTGCTTTGTCGCCAATATTGGCCTTAGCAGAGATAGAAAAGATTGTTTGGAATCTTATGTGCAGCAGAAATTTCACAAAAGAGACACCATTACCCAATGAATACAACTAACATTACATGCATTTAACATTAGTGGTGTTATTGTGAAATTCAGGGAAGTGAGGATGGGGGGAAACTAACCAAAAGCACAACAGAGAAAAGTGTGTAAACATTTTTGGTGAAAATAATTTCTTAAAGCGTTGAAAACTGTAACTTTGGGTGAACCCCCGCTCCCACCAGATTAATACTCTAGACATATTTTCCAGTTGGGCAAGTTTGTCCATATTCTATGGAAGATCAAGTAATTATAGAGACAGAGTGATCCAGCTTTACTCCTAACGTGTACTCATTTCTGGGTCTGGTAAATTACTTTGCTAGATTTATTAACATCTATTGCTACCTAAATACACCCTGGAGAAATTCACCTAACCAAGATTCAGTATTTCAGTGGACTAAAGAGTGTCAAGCACCATTCCAGAGAATCACTTTTCTAGTTAAATGAATCTGCAACAAGCTGCTGTTTTGATATAACTACAGAAACTGTAACAAGCAAGTACAGTGGGACTGGAAGGATATTTTAAGCTAGAAGAGAGCAAGTGATGGCACACAATAATTTAAATGTTGTAATCTAATTGCATTTGAACAGAGGAGAAACAAAAATATTTCAAAGTAGGGAAATTACCACTAATTTTGGGCTGGGGATGGAAACACCTTCACAACTGCCTTATGAGCTGTCATTGCAGGGCACTTGCAGGAAAACACTCTGATCTTCAAAGCACTTGTGAAAGCTGAGACTCCTGCAGGTTCGGCCATTTTGAGGATCTGACTACAAAGTCATTACCCTGAGGTCAGTTAGTCCAAGGCTAGCATGTCCATGCAGGTGGACATACTTTTTAAAGGGCCAGTGGTCCTGGTGTTCAGCCTTGCCATTTTAGAATCTGCAAAAGAGTTAATGCTCACCGACCCACACCCATGCATTAGTTGGTGGGGCATGGATCCCAGAAAATTTCAGCTATCCCTATGTATCACTCAGAATAGCTTCAATAAGTGAAGCATCCACTAACTCTAGAGTTGACTTTATTCAATCCAGTTAACCATGTACAGTGGAATAAAGTCAACATAGAGTGCAGTCCATATCCATTAATTAACTAATTACTTAATTTATTTATTTATATTTACTTTTCCCCCCGGCTCCTCTCGCTACAAGCGACTAAGGGCGGCTCACAAAATTCAATGTAAATTTTGTCATTGACCTCAATGGGTTCATGATTGTAGCCATAGTCTTTGAGGAGATGTGGATATCAAAGTCTTGTAATTGTAACTGGTTTTGTTGTCCACTTTTGGAAAGTTAGTACTTCCTGCACTGAACAGTTTTTTCTTTAAATAACATACTGAATTCTATCCAATATTAAATCAGATATTGGTGCTCCTGAGAATGATTAAGACTTACAAAAACTCAAAGTGAAGTATTCTCAGTTTACCATGGTTTCAAGTTATTTTCTCATGAAGGTGATTTCATACCACCTTGGCTTTTATGGATAAACACCATCCATCATACTGTAGCAAGAGTGTTTCTCTGATGACCAGGTGTTTCTTAATCCATTTATTTTGTTGTCTATGGAGTTGTGTATATCAGCTGTGACAAATGCACCTCTGCGAAAGTCAGAGTTTGAACTGTTCACAAAAGTAAAATTGTTGCGTCTCAATTAACGTCTTGTCTAATTTACAGTGGAGATCATCTAAATGTCACTCAAGGCATTTCAGTAACTTGTAGTAAATTGATAGTCCAAATTACAACTGTACACTGCTGTAAAGCAGTCATGTGATATGTGATAGATCTGAATTGTTTCTGTTGTCAGTGTACCAAGGCAGAATATGCTTTTTTAAAAGAAACAAATGACTAAAACTCTTTGCTCAATCTCTTTTCTTCAGAATAATTCTGAAAACATTCTGTGTTGAAAGTGAAACATGACTGCAGTTGGGAAACAGAAGTCCGCTCAAGTTTCTGGCAGAAAATGTTGCTAATAGTATAATACCTCTAGAATTTCAGGAAGAATTCTAAGATGAGTACATTCTGTATTTGTCTCATTGATAGGCATGAGCAGGGCCCCGAGGGAAACGCGGGTCTGCGAATCGCAGATTTCCCGTGGAATTCCCCTCCCCCCGCGGAATCTCCTGCCCCGCTTACCCCAGCGCAGAATTTCCAGCCTGCGCTGCGGGGACGCGGGGCAGGAGATTCTACGGGGGAAGGGGAATGAACAAACCCTCGGGGCTTCCCCTCCCCAGCCTCCCCACTTGCCAGGGCCCTTTAATTTGCTTACCAGGGATGGCAGCAGCAGCTGCTCCGTCCAGCGCGCTCTTTTCCTGCTCGTACTTCCTGGCCCCTCCCGACGGGGCTCTCAGGGCGACGCAGCCAGATGACGTCATCCGGCTGCGTCGCCCTGAGAGGCCCCGTCGGGAGGGGCCAGGAAGTACGAGCAGGAAAAGAGCGCGCTGGACGGAGCAGCTGCTGCTGCCATCCCTGGTAAGACAAATCCTTTTGGGTTTTTTTTGGGGGGTGGGGGGTGGGATTCAAGCACGCCCCAGCAGCTGGGGAGGGCAAGCCCCGGCAGCTGGGGAGGGGAGGCCCTGAGGGTTTACCAGTGCGGGGGGAGGAGGAGGCAAACCAAGCCCCCCCCCCGCATGGTAAATCGCGCCGAGGCGCAGAATTGGCCCCTGACTCCCACGGAATTTTTAAAAAAATTCCGCGGAAGAATCGGGGCCCTGGGCATGAGTATTCCTACCACTGGCTAGGCTCTGCCTACCATTGGTCAGACTCTGCCAAGTGCTCCACCAGCAGTGCACATGCAAACACAGAGCAAGCAAAGCAAACCATCTTACCCAACAGTATTATGTGAAGTCCTTAGCATATCATAAAAGCAGCAGCATGCTGCTACCAGACAGGGTAGACTAGCCACTATGAACATGTGAACAAACATGTGGCATGGCCTTCTTGGTGAAAAGCCTGCCACACACCACCAAACTGCAAAAGGGGCCATTTAAAAATGCAGGGAATGTTCAAGTGAGGAAACCATTCCATCCTACCCTCCAGGTTTCCCCACTCAAAAACAGTTTAGGTGGAAAACAGCAAAGGGACCACCATTTTAAACAAGAATAGCCATGGCCAGTGAGGGCCCCAAAAAATGGCCACTGCCTCTGCACATGCTTGGGACTTGGGAGAGGAAGGGGAACCAGCAGTGCACATGCAAATATAGAGTAAGCAAAGCTCAAAAATGCGTTTCCCAAACATCAATAGGGACCAGCGGCACAACTACACACCTACCCCGGCCAAAGGAGCCATTTATGATTTCCCTAAAAGACTTAGAGTTGCCAGTCTGGGCTGCTACCACCAAACAACCCCATTTCTCAGCCCGATAGTCATTTCTTTTCTTCAACACCAGTTTCCTATATTGGTGTTTATACTCAGAATATTCTTTGTGTGTGCTGGGCGCTGCACTAGATCTAAAATGAGAATACTGATCTCTCAATTTACATTTTAAATCTCTACACTCTGCATCAAACCAAGGTTGGCGCCTTGAGTTGGACAAACCCCTAGCGCCGGACAGAACACTACACTTGGTAAGAAATGGTTGTAGATGCATCAGTAACAGGTTATAATTCTCTATGGCGACACTAGCAGAAGGGGAATTCATTATAGAAATTTTAAGCCCATTACATTCATGTCTACACAGTACCCCATGGAACAACTCGGACAGCCCCTGAGACCAGGGTATTCTAATAAGGGTCTCCTTCGAAGCTGGTGCTACACCAGGCACAAGGTCCAAAGAATCTCAGAGTAAGCAAAACAAACCATCTTAACACAACAGTATTATGTGAAGTCCTTAGCACACCACAAAAGCAGCATCATGGAGTTCCACTTGTCCTCCCAAACCAAATAAAATTAATTTGTGACTTCATGTTCCCCTAATGAACAAAATAAAAGGAAATAATGAAGGAAATTTTAGGAAAATCAGAGAGCAGGCTTATATGAAATCCTCCTGAGCATAGTGTACCTTTATGTTATGACAAGATCAGGCAGCCAGAGACTCAAGTGAAAAACCGCCCACAGCAACTCTGAATTGACAGTGACTTGACAGAAACGTCTACCGCCATCGAAGGACTTTCTCCATCCTATAGCTCAGTTAAGCTTTTGCTCAAAGAAGACTAGATGAGAAGCTCATGGGTCATTCACTTTGCAAAATATTAGGGAGTAGAGACCCAAAAGGGCACTACTGAATATATAAATATTTATGCAAGCTACTATACCTGCTTTCCCTCAGACAAGTTCCAGATTCTAGATGAGAAGAGCACTAGACTCCAGATCCTAGAACAGCACGATATGTCTTCCCACCTGGGCACCAGAAATCTTAGGGCAACTCTGCATTCTTGTAACAAAACAAAACTAAACTAAACAAACAAAACAAACAAAAAGGAAAATAAAAAAACCCCAACTATTTGCAGCAAGTATTTTACCCTGCTGTTTCAGATTAAGATTCTGAGCTTCTGGCACTGTTTATATCTGTCTAACACAAAACATTCCAGGTGAGGCCAGTCTGTATATTACACACACACACACACACACACAGACAGCACTGCAGCCTGAGGCAAGGGAGCTGCCTGCAGTGTGGACTGACTGTGACAAACTTGAGTGGCTCCCCACCAACCACCCCCCAAAACTAACCAGTGCTGCAATTATTGTGGCTTCCAAGAATTCCCTCCCTCCCTCCCTCCCTCCAGGGCCAGGCAGGCAGTGCCAGGCACCATGATCACCCACCCTCACCAGACAAACAGTCTAGACCAGGGGTGGGGAACCTCAGGCCTGGGGGTCAAATGCAGCCCTTGGCAAATTTTTATGTGGCCCCTTTCCAGTACCTGGATCTGGTCCCTGGATCCATTGCCGATGCACCGAAGGAGACAGGATGATTTGCTGGGTTTTAAATGGCCGCACTCTTTATTAAACAATTAACCTACAAATTCAGGTGGGGGTAAATCGCCTAGTGCGATGCGGGTCCAGTACTTTAACATTACCAAAAAACAGTACCCAAAAACCTGAAACAGGGGTGGCTTCGATGTACCCTCGAATGCCCCCCCCAATGACGATCACACGTCTCCCCTCCAAGCGGCGCCACAGGCCATGAGGGGATACCTTACTTGTGAGTAAGGAGAATTATGCCTGCTGACGGGGGACCATACTTGCCCCTACCGCCGTCGCACGACACCCCTCCCAGGGAGGCTGCCCAGCCGCTTGCCTTCCCCTGCTTTCCGGCAGGTGGGCCTCCCCATCTCTTACAGAGATGACTCCTAATTATGCCCCCTCTACCTACTCTAACTCACAGTACTGGACCCCTGCAAGAGTGCGACAATAATAACGAGCACAACAACACCCCTAAAAACTAAGGGGTAAGATTAGCCAAATTTCCGGCACTGCGAGGAAGGCGAAAAACGGAAAACCCTATTCAGGCCTGATTGGGTTAAACGTAAAAATTCCTTCCTGGCCCCTGAATCGGCGGCCGGCGATTCCCACAGTGCACAGGGAGGGCGGGGTGGGTGCCGTTCTTCGCCGCTCCTGGGGCTGTAATGGAGCCCGAGCGGTGTCTCGCTGCTCGTGATCCCCGCCCAGGGCGGGGTCACGTGCTTCCGTCTAGCCAATTGGGAGGCTCAGCCTGGGCCTGATGCAACCAGGCTGCCTCCCCTCTCCCCGTGCGCCGTTGTTTTTCCCCGCCGCGGAGAGCCGCATCAGCCTCCGACGGCGGGGAAAACTTTAACCCTTTCCGTCCTGCCCCCTTTTTAGGCGGGCGCGGCAAAGGGCTCCCGCCCCCAACCCCCGCGGGGGAGGGGGCGGACGCAATTGCCGACGCACCGAAGGAGACAGGACGCTTTGCTGGGTTTAAACGGCCGCACTCTTTATTTAACAATTAACCTACAAATTCAGGTGGGGGTAAATCGCCTAATGCGATGCGGGTCCAGTACTTTAACATTACCAAAAACAGTACCCAAAACCTGGAACAGGGGTGGCTTCGATGTACCCTCGAATGCCCCCCCAATGACGATCACACGTCTCCCCTCCAAGCGGCGCCACAGGCCGTGAGGGGATACCTTACTTGTGAGTAAGGAGAATGATGCCTGCCGACGGGGGGCCATACTTGCCCCTACCGCCGTCGCACGACACCCCTCCCAGGGAGGCTGCCCAGCCGCTTGCCTTCCCCTGCTTTCCGGCAGGTGGGCCTCCCCATCTCTTACAGAGATGACTCCTAATTATGCCCCCTCTACCTACTCTAACTCACAGTACTGGACCCCTGCCACTAAGGGTTCGCCGGGTTTAGCCGGACAAACCCGACCCCCACCTAACTCTAACTTCCTTCCAGTGACCGAATCAGAGCTTTCTTCAGGGCCCCCAGGTATAGGTCATTCCCTTGGGGGGACAGGTGCACGCCGTCCCGCCTGTACAAGGCCGGCTTCTTGTGCGTCAACACTCTGGTGTCCACATGCTCGCCTCCCAAGCCGGTGAGCCACTTTACTATGTCCCTATTGACTGTCCTTCGGGTTTTGTCAATTTTTTGGGGGTGTACCCCGTGACCCCAAGATAATCGCTCCACCAAGTCCGTCCAGAGGAGGCAGACACCAGGGAAGAGTTTCTTAATCTCCCATAGGTCGGATTTGACGCTCTTGATTAACTGGACACCCTTCAGATGCGGGATGTCATTCTCTCCAAGATGAATTACTATGACATCCGGCGGAGGGTCTCGGGGAGCGGCGTGGACTGCCGGCAGCAGCTGGTGCCACTTCATCCCGCTACGACCCCTCCAGTGAATTTGTGCCAGCGTTGCCAGACCTAGCTGCGTTCCCCATCCCGTCTGCCCGGCGGCCTTGCCTGCCCATCGGACAAGGCTGTGGCCGATAATCCACACCCTCTTCCGCGGCCTCGGGGCAATACCTGTTGAGATGAAATAACAGTTAGGGTCTCGGGGGTGGGGGCACCACGGACATACGTCCGGAATGCCCCAGATCTCCACCGCCCTATTTCCCTAATGCCTTGCTCGGGCATGCCATTTTCTGCGGCAAAGCTTGCCGCCCCTATGCGGAAAGAGTGCGTGCCGTAGGCAGATGGGGGGAGTCCTAGATATATTAGCGCAGCCCTCATAACAGCTGTGAATTGATACCTTGTCACCTGTTGCCCAGTGGCATGCCTAAAAAACGAGCCTGCAGCAGACCCACGCACTGCGATGTAAGCTTCCGTAGCCCGGACTGGGCACGTCTCGTGCGTTGATACACGGTTCAGCCTAACTTCCTGCCCTCTCCCCCTCTGGTCTGTCTTGGATCGACGAATTTTCAATGCCATAGATGTTGGGCCGATCCTGATATCGTTGTATTGGAGTGCCCTACCTGATGTGTCCCTAGCTGAATCCGCTACCAGTTCGCTCACTCGAAAAGCCCCGAAGAAGGCTAACTTAAATAATGAATTAAACAATGAAACTTCACAATGATCATAACAAACATGGGACAGCCCCCCACAAATATCCAAAAGTAATTGCAATGTGACTGGGGCCCGCTGGTCTTGTGTCCTCCCCCCTTCCCGCTGCCAACTCTCCAGTAATCGCCTAACATAAAACCCCCGGTCGGGAGGGGGGTGGCCTGCAAGGTTGCTTGCAAAGGCCAGGGCGGAAAGTTTCCCTGATATTGTACTTGGGGCCGCACCCTGGCGCCGCAAGGACATGGCAAATTGCAGCATTTGTTGTTCCGGGATTGGAAACCCGTGTGGCCAACCCTGTTCCCTTTGATAACACTGAAACTCCCTGAAGGCCCTGTTGTAAGCTGTCCTGGTTCGGGGCGCAAGAGATCCCAGAACGGTGGTGTGCAGCTCTACAACCCAAGGTTCCACACCCTCGGCGGCAACGGATCTGGGTTCAACCGAGCCTGAGGCGCCAGCAGACGGAAACGCTCCATCTGGAAGCGAGAAAGGGCATCGGCTACACTGTTGTCCAGACCTGGCACATGTCTGGCGTGGAACAGGATGTTAAATTCCAAACATGTGAGCACGAAGTCCCTTACTAACTTCATAACCCTTGGGGACCTAGAAGATTGAGTGTTAATTATGTGTACAACGGCTTGGTTGTCACACCAGAACAAGACCGATCGATTTGCCAGCTGGTTGGGCCATAGGTGTACTGCCACCACGATTGGAAAAAATTCCAAAAAGGTGAGGTCCCTAGTGATCCCTTGTTCTGTCCAGTCACTCGGCCAGGGGGCTGCCACCCACCGATCCCTGAAGATCAGTCCGAAACCCGCTCCGCCAGCAGCATCAGAGTGCACCTGCAGCTCCGCTTCCAGTAGGAGCTGGTCCCTCCAGAAACTGGTGCCGTTGAAACGATCTAGGAAAGTGGCCCAGGTCTGGAGATCTTCCTTCATCTCCTTGGTGACCCTGACGTGGTGGTGGGGTGGTGGTGGGGGGTTGCCGGCGAACTTTGCGTAGAGGCGGGACAAGAAGGCCCGCCCCGGCGCAACCACTCGGCAGGCAAAGTTGAGACTCCCTACGATTGATTGTAAATGCCGAACCGTGACTTTGGTAGCTCCTAGGCATTCTCTGATCTTGACCCGTAGCGACTTCAATTTGTCCTCGGGAAGGCGGGAAACAGCCTCCTCGGTATCCAGCTCGATACCGAGATAGGTCAGTCTGGTGGCAGGACCCTCCGTCTTTTCTGTAGCTAAAGGGATACCCAGGTTTTCTGCTACTTCGTGGAAAGTGCGCATCAAGTCAATGCATTCGCTTGTATCAGTCTGGCCAATGAAGAGGAAATCGTCCAGATATTTTGTAATTCCTCTTTTTCCTGACCGGATTTTTACAATCCACTCAACTAGGGTGCTGAAACGCTCGAAGACGGAGCACGAAATCGAGCACCCCATTGGCATGGCCTTGTCATAGTAATATCCTCCCTCGAAATAAAACCCGAGCAAAGAAAAACTGTCGGGATGAACAGGGAGCAAGCGAAAGGCCGACTTGATGTCGCACTTCCCCAAGACAGCACGGGGCCCAAATGACCTAACTAGGGTTACCGCTGAGTCAAACGATGCATATCGGACCGAGGCAAGTTCCTTGGGGATCGCATCGTTGACTGAGCCCCCCCGGGGGTACGACAGGTGGTGAATTAACCGAAATTCCCCGGGGGCCTTTTTCGGTACCACCCCCAAAGGGGATATAACCATATCAGGAAAAGGTGGGGCTGGGAATGGGCCTGCTACCCTTCCTTCGGCCCTTTCTTTTTGAATTTTTGCTCGGACTATGTCCTCCATCCCGACTAAAGATTTCAAGTTTGCGCACAACCGGTGCTGATGAACTTCGCTAGCGGGGATGCGAAAACCCTCCTGAAAACCCGATATTATACCCTCGGCTTCTGTTTGATCCGGGTAAGGTTGGAGGGCTTTAACAAGCTCTGCCACCTTAACCGGGGTTGGCGCCCTTGCTTGGTGTGGGTGTGTTGTTTCCGCTGGGGCCTCCTCTGCCCGGCCCCCAGGGAAACTGCTTCCTTTTGCCCCCGCCCTTTCCTTTCGGACAGGCTGAGGCAGCATGGTATCCGGTACAGTTGGCACAAGTGTGACGAAATTTACAGGTTGCTCGGGAGCAGCGCCCGGACCGGTCAAATTCCCAACATACTCCTGCGGAGTGGGACGTCCCTTTCTTACCTTCGTCCCGAAAGGACTCCGTTGCTGACGATGCTCCCCCTTTTGCCAATAAGTGGCCACTATCTGCTCTGGGCACATTCCCCGCCCCACTCATGCAGTTCAGCCACAGGTCGTGCGCATGCAGGTCCCACCTAAGGCCGGGCGTATACGCCGCCCTGTGGCGGAAAGCCTCGTCGTATCGAAGCCATGCGCCCGCTGGTCCGGCCTCGTACGCACGTCGCACAATGTCTGCGTACTTTAGGAGGTCAGCAGCCCGGGCAGGATATGCCTGGATCAGGACTCCCATGTATATTGAGAAAGCGGCTGTCCAATTAGACCAGTTACGGTCTGCTTTGGGGCGCTTAAAGCGCTCCTTTTCTTTCTTGTCCTCCTGTTCAGTGGGATCCAGAATCGGGTCACTAAACAGGAGGGCAAACAGGTCCATGTATTCCCCGCGCCATATTCGCTCCTTCGTTGCCGGGAGTAAATGCCCCCCGATTGGGTCAGAGACTGCAGAGTAGCCCCCGCCCTCGGGCGGGGGACACTGTGCGGGCAGAGCCGTCAGCTGATTCCAACTCCCCGTGCTCGGTGTAGGTAGCGCTGACATGGGTGTTGGGGCCCATACCTGCAAGGCCTGCCCCGCGAGGGCGGGTGAGCTCTGCGCACCCACCGGGGGAAGCACCCCCCTGGTTGAGCCGCCCGCTCCGTTACCTCCTTGAGGGGGGGGTGGTGGGATCGCTGCGGGAACCCAGTTCCCACCCCACCAACTTAATTGTGTTGCTCCACCCCTTGCCCCAAAACCCTGGGGGCTCTCCCTTAGCTCTCTCTCATTGCCCATGTTTCCCATTGCAGGAGCCTGTATAAGGTTCACCCTATTGTCCCCGCCCAACCCTCCAATGGGGGCGGGGGTATTACCTGGATCAGGGGCGGGCTGGACTGCTTGAACCGCCGCCTGTGCTCCTGCTGTTTGGGCCCGCTGCTCCAGTAGCATTTGCAGGGCCCTTTCCATCCGGTCCATTCGCTGCCTCAGGTCTCCCTCATCCTGTCCCTGTCGTGCAGCTCCCACTCCTTGCTGTTCCTGCTGGAGAAAGGGGGGAAGAGGCTCCCCAGCCCAGCCCAGTGCAGGGGCTGCCTCTGCAGCCTGCCCCTGACTGGCTGCAACCTGAGTGGGCTGTGGGATCCCTGAATAGGGCAAGGGCCATTGGGGATCCACTGGGAGATGCCCTGAATACCCTGGGTAGGGGCCCCTACTTCCTGCTGTTATTGCCCCTCCCAGGGCCCCCGCAGGCACCGACGGTGACTGCAGGTTTACTGCCGCAGATATCCCCGCAGGGGGGCCCCGAGGGGGCCTCTGCCCCCTACCGGCCTGCAGCGCTGAACCCTGAGCAACCTCACCAGCATAACGAGCTGGGAGGTTAATAGGGCGCCCCCTGCGCCGTAGGGGGGGCTGTGCAGTGGGTGCCCCTTCCACATTGGCTGTGCCCCTCATAACCTGCGATGGGCCAGCTTGCAGATGATCAAGCATCTGGAGGGGGGGTGGGCAAGGGTGTGTGAATGGGTTACCCCCCACACCCTCAGTAAGCTGGCGTAACAGGGCTTCACACCCTGCCATCCTGAGTGCCAGGGGGGTTTCATCCCCCACACTCTGCCCCAGGGTCCCACTTGCACCTCTTTCTTGAGGGGGGGTCAGGGGCTGCCCCTCCGGACTCCCCGTTGCTGCCTCCCCCCTTCAATTTCCCCCGCTCCCTGGGGTACATTTAATTGCATGGGTCCCACTTTCCTTTTCTTTGCCGCTCCTGCGGCATTCTTCTTGCTTTTTCCCATTATGGGGACTCACTTCCTATTTTTTTCTTTAATTTAACTGGCAGCCACGTGGATCCTGGGCCTCATGAAACACGCCCAGGGCCCTAGCTGCCGTTCTTTGCTGCTCCTGGGGCTGTAATGGAGCCCGAGCGGTGTCTCACTGCTCATGATCCCCGCCCTGGGCGGGGTCACGTGCGTCCCTGCAACCAATGGGAGGCTCAGCCTGGCCCTGATGCAACCAGGCTGCCTCCCCTTCTTCTGGTGCACCGCTGTTTTTCCCCGCCGCAGAGAGCCGCATCAGCCTCCGACGGCGGGAAAAAACCTTAACCCCATCCATCCTGCCCCCTCTCTAGGCGGGCGAGCGCAAAGGGCCTCTCGCCCCCAACCCCCATGGGGGAGGGGGCGGATGCAATTCTCTACCCCCAAGCACTGAAAAACTGAACTCAGGATAATGGAGCAAAGAGGAGGGCATGCACACAAGGGTAGTGGACAAATCCACCGCAAAGTAGTCCTCCTTTTCTTGACTACACCCATTAAGAGCCCCTGCCCCCAACATCTATGTGGGCCTCAGGGCTCATATTAATATTCAGTGTGGTGCCCAGGACAGAAAAGATTCCCCACCCCTGGTCTAGACAGAGTACAGAGTCAGACATGCTTCTGTCTCTAAAAGAATCTGAAAAAGTGCCTGCCCCTGTCCCTTGTTTGTTGTTGTCCAACTTGTCCCCCAAAACAAAGAAGTGAACCACAGGTCCCAGGAGGAGCAGGGCAGCAAGCAAGCAAAGCAAATGGTGCACAGTCTGTAAGGCAAATATACAATCCTTATATCCTCCATTTAGTGGCAATTTTAAAAAAAATCCTTAGAAGTAAGTGTACTCTCCTTTTTGAGAGAGATGAGATTGACTGAGAGCAACTGCAGGCCAGGTACAATGTGACAGCCTGAGTCTCCCTGCCCTGCAGCAACAGTACAAAATGGTGCCAGCACTCACAAGCCACAGGCAGACAAGTCACAATGCAGAGAGAGAGAGAGCACGTTGCTCAAAAGTCAGCACAGCATCCTCAGCCTCCCATCTGCCAAGCTCTTAGGCTCCTTGGCTCTTCCTCCAGCACTCAACCTCCCGCCCCCCCCAGTCGCCCTAACCTGTCATGCCCTAGTACTAACCATTCCAACATAGTTGGTTTAATGATAGAAAATCTGCATGATATTTTCTGAGGGGCTGGGCAGTGGCACTCACTGGCTCCACCTACACAGCGCACGCCCAAGCTGCTGCTGGCCTGGGCATCAGATCCAGCCGCCCAGCCAGACTTTAACATGCTGTGTTTCTGGCCCCATAGGGTCTCTATTTACACTGCACCCCACCGGGCTAGAGGGGGAACTGTGGTCCTGAATGCTTGCTGTATGGACAGCAGAGCCTGCCACCCATATCGCAATACGATGTCAATTGTTCCTTTTGGGACTCCTTATCAGTGGGCTGAGTCTAATTACATGACTCCACCTCTCTCTCGCGAGTCCCAGCTCCACCTCCAGAAAGCAACTAACAGTGCAGCAAAGCAGCGTGGTGGATGCCTGCCCTGACCCCCAGCCTTCACAAACGTTGCACATGTGAAGAAGCTCATATGAGCTCGCACAAGTGCATTGGTAGTTCGTCGCCCCCACAGTTGGAGGTGCTGTGCAAAGCCACTCCGTTTCACTGCCTGACGGCCCTGCAGTAGACAAATGGCACAGTGTGAGGCAGAAGCAGTGACTCAGAAGAGTCAGAACTTTCTAATGATCATAAACTGGGGTCAGGGGTCTGACAGGGCTGGAGGGGCACCGCCCGAGTCATCCTAGGGGGTGCACTGGCCTGATGCAAGAATCCAGGTGTCAGCTCCTTTAAATGCAAGAGCTTTCCTCTAGGAAAGACAGAGAACCAAACATTTACTTAAACTCACAGAGTCAGTTAGGTAATTTAGTTTATTTGTGGCCATTGCCAAACAATAAACTCATAGATCCTCTATTTGCCAAAGGCCTATCTCAAAATCATCTAGAGTCAACAGAAAGACCTCTTTTGATCTCAGTGGGCTTGTATCATACTATTGGTGAGAGATTTTATACAATATTAACATTTACCATGTTGTTAATCCATCCTGAGTTATATCTGATATGCAGCATTTGGATACAAATTAATGAATGAAAGAAATAGCTGAGAATTAACTGTATGGAAATGGAAAATGAAGATATTCTAGCAAAAGTTCAATGATGAATCAAAATCTCTACTGAAGTGGAACAGACTGCCTACGACAGTGGTGGGCTCTCCTTCGCTAGAGGTTTTTTTAAACAGAGGCTGAACGGCTATCTGTCAGGCATGCTGTAGCTATGGATTTCCCGCACTGAGCAGGGACTAGATGACCTCTGAGGCATGTTCTAACTGTAAGATTCTATGATTCTATAATCTGGTTTATCTTTATAAACTTCCCAATAAAGTAAAGATCACCTAGCCAAGTTGAGTGTCATCAGCATTCAGGGGATGCTGAAAGCTATGGGATACATTCTATGTGTGGACAAACTCATTATATCTAGAGATTAGGGATGTGCGAACAGATCGTGGTTCGGGTTCAGTCGTTCGGTTTGGTCCGGTTCAGTAGTTCGGTTCAGTCGTTCGGTTCAGTCGCCGAGTTTGGGTTCGGTAGTTTGGTTTGGTGGAGTTTGGTTCGGTTTGGGCGTTCGGAAAAAGGTATCGTGTGGTCCCGTGATCGCGTCGGAAACCGGATATTCGAGTGAGTGCGGAGCTGTGTGGTGAGAGAGTGTGTGTGTTGTGGCTAGGTGAGTGTTTGGCGTGATTTGGCTGTGTTTGTTTGGACTGTGTGTTGGTTTTGGTTTGACTGTTGATTTGGCTGGTTGGAGAGTGTTGGTGGGTGACTGTTGGTGTTGGCGAGTGATTGTTTTAAAAAAATAAAAATGAAGACGGTGACTAAATGCCGGGCCTGGGGGAAGGCCAAGGTGGTGGAGCCGGTGGTGGAGGAAGAGCAAGAGCTGGCAGGCACAGGAGATGCTGCCACTGCTGCCAGGTTTGTAAACTTTTTTTTTACTTTGAGGAGAAGAAGAATACTATCCGTTAGAGTGAGTTCACTGGCGTGTGGGTGGGTGCGTGGGTGGTGGGTACCAGTCAGGCACAAACAGTGGGCATCTGCGGGTGGCAGCGAATGTCTGCCACATAGAGAGAGGATACTGTAGTGTGGGGGGCTCTTCCAGCAGTCAGGCACGAGCACAAGCACCCCCACCAAAACATGTGCCAGGCTAGCAAGGGTCTCCACTCTCCAGTTGCCATCCCTACACCCCCCCAAACAATGGCAGGATTTGCACGTGCCAGCCAGCCAGCCACGGTCTCTCCATTTCCAACCCTCCCCAGCACCCAAAGAAGGGCAGGATTTGCACGTGCCAGCCAGCCAGGGTCACCATCTCCAGTTGCCATCCCTAGCACCCCAAGGAGGGAGGACTAGAGGCATAATCATAAATGCATGATATTACTTAGGTGTTAACTAACTATTTGTTTATGT
>QEPC01008573.1:1996442-2045356 GCA_003113815.1 Sphenodon punctatus | reverse complement strand
ATTATTATTATTATTATTATTAACAAACATTTATATAGCACCAGCAGTGTACCTGGCACTTTACAAAGTAATAAAATAGACATGGTCCCTGCCCCTAGGGCTTACAATCTGAGAGACAGGAGCTGGGGGAGAGACTTAGGAAGGGGAACAGAGGGAGACACAAGGGTTCTAACATACATGAAGATGCGAGGTCTCAAGTGCATGTACTTGGCTTGGTTACGATGAGATAGTTACTGCCTAGTAACTACCTATCTAATAACTATCTATTTATATATACAATATTACACAGGGGAAAACACAAAGAACACAGGGAGGGGTACAAATCTGAAATGAAAATCAATGTAATAATAATCCTACTGTAAATAAACCCCAAACTTAAAACAGGGGAAGGGAATAATTAGGGATAGAATAAGAAGAAGAGGGAAAGGATTCAATGGAGAGGGGAAGGAGGTAGGAAGATTGAACACAGGGAACATAGGGAGGGGTAAAAACACAAATAACTCCTAAATCTATCTAATATAATCTAAATAAATTATAATATGGAGGTAAATGGGTTGAATGGGTGAAATAGGAGGAGGAATGCAATGGATTGGGAAGCTGGGAACTGCTGGGAGAGGGGGCCTTCTGAAATGCCTGCTGTTCAGGAACAGTGACTAGCTCAGAAGGTGTTGGCAGGAGGGAGGGCAATGAGTTTTGTTACTTGCTGCGCCCGCCCCACCACAAGCCCCATTGGCTCCATGCAGCCTAGTCCGTGACCAATCGCAAACTGCAAAGCCAGTGGTCTGAGGAGAAAAGGAATGGTGATTGGACAGGCTGGCTGCTACTCCAAGCCTCTCCATCCCTGGTGCCTGGAAGTCTGCTCCTTAGCTGACCTTCCCCCTTCCTGTGCCTGCCTGTGTCAGGCAGTGGGTCACCAACTGGCTGTGGTCATGTTTCTCCTGCCCAAACCACCTGAACGCGAACCGAACTGACCAAACTGTTCAGTCGTCTCAGAGTTCGGAATCAGGTTCGGTCGGTTCGGATTCGGGTTCGGTCATCCGAACAGGCCAAATTCGGGCCGAACTCCGAACTTCCGAACCACGTTTGCTCATCCCTACTGGAGATAGAATGAGAGGAGTTGTCTGCAAAGTTGTCTGATTTGAAGGTAGCTGTCTGATGGGCATTTCACAAAGTTAACTCCCTCCTACAAATCTCAAGAGAATAATAATACCTTCAAACACATTTAGAAAAGACTTTTTTTTTTTTCTTCCAAATTTTGTTTCCCTGAAAAAAAAAAGAATATTCAAGACTGCATTTTATTTAGGGAAAGACAGGGTGGAGTGTAAATCACAACTTTCCAAAGCAGAAGTCTGAGAACCAAGCTTAATTTTGAATGAAAGAGGAATTAAGAACTATTACTATAATATTTTTAATTTATTTATATTATTATTTATTTAACAAATTTTTACCCCGCTCTTCCCGCCACAGGCGGCCCAGAGCGGCTAACAATAAAAATATAAATATAATAAAAACAATTTAAACACTTTAAAACATAAAACACAAAACAGGGGGGAAAACCCACTCCCCCCCACCCCCTAAATGAGATCAGTAAACTCGCTACATACCCAGATAGCAATATTTCTATCATTTTTTGGATACACATTCTCCTACTGACAAACCTCTTGTCAGTGCAGTATTTCTCTAGACATGTGTGACCAGAATGGAAAGAGAAAATGGTTGCTATGGTGGTCCCGAATGTAAGAAATGGAGTCAAAATAGTGCAGTCAATATCTTTTATTGGATCAACTACTGGTGGTGAGTGTGCAAGCTTTGGGGAGGGGGCGGTCACAGAACACAAGCACGTAACAAGTCAGAATGATTTCTCTGCCACCTTTCATACTGTTGACCATGGCCTCCTTGATTCACTTTGCTCTCTTGGCTTCTGGGGTTCAGTTCTAGAACGGCTCTCTTCCTCTCTCTCAAACCACTGCTTCAATGGGTGTTTTCAGACAGATTGACTACTCTGGTGCTGGCCACACCAGTGCACTTCACCTGTGGGTGGCCCATGCATCAAAAGGCAACATGTCAGATATGAAGGCCGGGGCTGCACTTTTGACAGTGTCCCAGAATATCTTGGAGTGTCCTTGGTGGAGTAGGCCAGCCGAACCCAGGGCACCAGTCTGAAGTGGAGAAGCTGTTCGTCTGATGAGTCTGCTGCTCTGCTTCCAGGTGGCCATTGCCCCAGGAAACACCATAGCGTTGTGGGCACCAGCCTAGAGCATTAAGCAATTGCCTGAAACTCTATGGTGCCGGGGGTGACAGGTGGACCGCAGGTCAAGGAATCCACCAGGTCCATCTGAACCCAACCCAGGAAGGGCTGGATGCAGTTGGATGCAAGGGTCACCCCCAGAACACCTCTGGGACAGGCTGTCTCTGTGGGCATTTTCAGACAAGACAGTACTCTCCACCCACACCAACCCACTGACTATACATGCTGCAGGGCTTCAGTGTTACCCTATTGGTGCCCTGTAACATTTATAATGGGTGTCAGGTGGGTGGGGAGCATCTTGTCTGAAAACACCCTGAGTCTGTCTGAAAACACTCAGTGTCTCACTTGCTGGTACCTCCACCACATCACTACCCCTCTCTGTTGGAATTCCCCCAGGGTTCTATCCTTAGCCCTCTTCTCTTCTTCCTTTACACTCTATATCTGGGCAAACTAATTGTATCCCACGGCTTCCAGTATTATCTTCATGCTGATGACACTCAACTCCATCTCTCAATCCCCGCACTCTCACTCCCCATCCAATCTTTTATCACCAACATCTCTGTTGGATGTCTTATCATGCTTAATATGGCCAAGACTGAATCCCCATTATTCCCCCCCAACACTCCCTTCCCTCTTCCTGCTCAAATTCTATCGAGGGTGTCACCATCCAGCTTGTACTTCAGGCAGGCACATATACTAGGGTTCATCTTTGACACCTCCTTCTTCTCTACACATGAGATCCAAGCCATTGCCAAGTCTTGTTGCTTTGCTCTGCATAATAGTGCAAAAATTTGGCTTTTCCTTACTGCGTCCTCTGCCAAAACTCTAGTCCAGTCCATACTCTAGCCATCTCTTGCTTTGACTACTGCAACTTCCTTCTTATTGGTCTTCCCTGATCTCAGGGCCGGCCTTACCTTAAGTGGGGCCCAGGGTGGGGAAGAAATTCAGGGCCCCATCTCTTCTGCCGCAGGCCCAGGGGTGTTCCCTGGCTCAGGGGGTGCTTCCCGGTCCAGGGGCAGCACACTACCTGGGCCTGGACTCGGGGATGGGTGGAGGGGCACTCCCCTCCACCCATCCCCAAGTCTGAGCAGCCATTTGGCTTCTGACCGGATCACTTACATGATACGCTGCTGGTGCCACCAGCGTTATCACTACCACCGCCACCTCCAGCCTGGACCCCACACCGGGGTCGTCCCTCCACCCCCCACTGCCTGGAAAAGTCTTGGCCAGGAGAAATGAGGAAGAGAGAGGCAGAGGCCCTCCCTCTCCCTCATTTCCCCTGACTGAAACAGACAGGGAGGCAGTGGAGGGGGCCAGTGGCATGAGGGAGAGGCAGGGACGCTGTCTTCTTCTCTGTCACTTCTGGTGGAAGTGAGGGAAGAAGCAGAGGCTCCACCTCTCCCTCACACCGCTGGCCCCCTCCACTTCCTGTCAGTCTCTCGACCAGGGGAAATGAGGAGGAGGCGGGGCCTTTGCCTCTCTCTTCCTCATTTCGCCTGGCTGAGACTGTGCCAGGCCAGGGGGGCGGGGCGCGGAGTGTGGGAGAGGTGGGGCCTCTGCCTCTCCCTCACTCCTGCTGCCCCCCCGTCCGAATTGATTATTTTTAAATAAAAAAATATTACTAAGCCCCAAACCCGTGCCCCCCCCAAGCATGGGGCTCTTGGCAGCCACCCTGCACTGCTCCACAGGAAGGCCGGCCCTGCTTGCTGTGAACTCACCGCTCTCACGTCCATTCAGTGCTCCGCTGCCAACATCATCCACAGTATAGATTACTTTGATCAATTTTACCTCTTCCTTCTGCCCTCCACTTAGGGGTAGCAAGGCTGGAGAGGGCCTGGGCTCAGCCCACAATTATGCCCAGCCCCCAAGGGTGACCCAGAAGTAAAATAAATAAATAATCAAAACCAAACCACAGACAAAGCAATAAGCAAACAAAGAGCTTTAGCAAGAGAAGTTTGTGCTTTGGCCCTTTTCCAGAACATCACTACAGGACCCTACCGGAATTCTGCAATCAAGATCTCTGGGCAAGCATGACCTAAGAAACTCAGACATCACCCTAACTCTGCCACTTTATATTATTTTACTTCTTTATTTGTGTTATACATTTGATATTACTTTGGCACAGTACACTTTTGGGCTATACTAGGATATGTCAGTTGATCTAATTGCTAACAAGAAAAGCATTACTTAAACGTTTCAGATTGCATACAGTATATTACATCAATATAAAATTCACTTTTATACACAGATATGGGACGGTCCAAAAATGATGTCATTCAAGAAAGGGGGAGAGGGACAGCCAAGTTAAAACAAGGAGGAAGTTGGTCTTAACACGGAGTGGGCCGTTTGTCTCCTCAAATGTAGTAGTAGTTTATTTATTTAGCCTTAGGCCGTAACTATATATATATATATACAACAAAAGAAAAAAAGAAGCAAGGATAAGATACAATAAATAACAACATAAAATTCATAAGGGTCACAAAATTAAAATTCAATAATAGTTGTTGTAGGCCTTCGGAAACTCTGATACCTAGCCCTCGCACTTGTACCCTGCAGAAATGCCTCATCCATAGAACATAATAGTTCAAGAGCAAAAGAAGACTTAGTGCAAACAAGCCTATGCCTGCAAATCTGCAGGGACAGTGGAGAGTCTTACCATTCCTAAGGCTTGTAACGATACACTTGACCCATATCAACACTTACACTATTAAAATGGTTGTTTGCATAAACCACCTCATAGTTCTATACAACAGTCCACTGAAAGAACTAAGAAATACCTTGCCCTTCTCGGGGCTTGTGGCAGCACACTTAACCCCTGTACAACACTTATATAACACCTTACCCTTCTCGGGGCTTGTAGCGGGACACTTGTCCCCTGTACAATACTTGTATAATACCTTACCCTTCTCGAGGTTTGTGGCAGTACATTTGGCCCCTGCATGGCACTAAACAGCAGGTAGAACAGTCCTATGGCGGGGTTTAGAAACAGTAAACCTATGCGTACAATTCCCAGGAAGGTAGTAATAGGATAGCTTAGCCATCCCGGGGATTTTTGGCATCATTCTTGTCCCCTGTGCAACATTATCCACAAGTAGGTGCGATCATAGAGTAAAACAGGGAGGAGTAATTCCCAATCCACTGCCTTGGGCCGTACATGCTAGAGAAATTCCTGGGTGCCCGCCCCCCCAGCACTACCCAGAATGGCGAGAGGGAGGGGAAACCCTCCAAACGAACCACTGAGTACATTGCCCAGCAGTATCTCTAGCCAGGGAAATTCCACAAGGTTCCAGTACCCAAAGACAGAAACCTGTTCTGTTCTGAATTATTAAGTGGATGCCAACTGTAGCTTTCTGAACAGTTCCAGTTGGAATACCCCTACCCCTTGCCAAGCTACCATCATACTCTGATTGGCAAGAATATACTGTATCCTCCTTTGCTGGTACCAATGATCCTTACCCACAAACCAGGGGCTGAAAAACTTACTTCGGATTTCAGTTGTTTTAGGACAATTCAACAAGTAATGCGGCAGACCTTCAATTACCAGTTGCCCACAGTGACAAAATCTCAACTCAGACGGGATGCCTTGATATCTACCTTCAGCTACTGCGGTGGGCATCATATTTAGCCTCGCGAGTGTCATGACCCTTCTGACTTTAAAACTTTTAATGTCTGAGAGATACTCCTTGCATCCAGTTCCCCGCTTTAACAGTGGATACCAAGGAGCAATTCATTGTTCTCGGATTGTGACACTGTCATTCTGTGGTCTTACATCACTGATCCTGCCTCGTATATAGAATTTTGCCTGGGCTATGGTGTCATTTAGAAAATTTTGCCTAGAAAAACCCAAATGTGCCAGATCTTGTTCTATAGAGGAATACCATCTATAGGAGACCAGGGGGTTTTCTTGTTCTTGAAGGCAAAGAAAAGGAAGACAATCGGGTGACATTTTTCTAATCTTCAACCAATAGCCTAATTGGGCCAGCCTTATCTTATCTTCGAGGGGGGCAATTCCACACTCTGCTCACATCAGGACAATCGGGGTGCCTCGAGGCACACCCAGCCCTATCCTCAGAATCTTGTTCTGGAGTCTCCTCAAATGTGGCCTGTGACAAGCTTTTACGTGGCCCCTGGGACCCTTTCTAGATCCAGTTCCTGGATCTGGCCCCGGGATCCAGTTCTTGTAATTGCAAGCATTGAAAGACTGAGCTCAGGGCAACGAAACACAGATGACAGCATGCACACAAAGATAGGGAAGAGATCTGTTATGCACAGGTCCATGAACTAGACCCTCCTTTTCTTGGTCACACCCCTAAACTACCCCTACCCCTGTGCTAAGTCCAGTCTCCTCCTCATTTCAACTTTGTCCCCTATCCCCTTTCTTCAATGACAATTTTTGGACTGTCCCCCTATATCCTCCCTGGACTAGAGGGCAGAGGAGGCTGATGGGGCTTTGGGAGGAGGGGGGCCGGGTTTCCCTGCTGGATACACATTATTGGAAGCCAATGCTTACAGCAACGCAATAACTAAGGAACTAACAACTTGGGCTTGCCCCAATCCCACCCTCCAGGATCTGGAGAAGCTGTTGCCCTCCTGCAGGTGGCAGGCAGCAGCCATTTGTAGGCTGTTTGTGGGCCTCTTTAGGGGTGGGGTGGGGGGGTGAGGTTTTATTGTAAATTGTTTTTAGGATTGTTTGGTGGTAGGGGTAGAGGGAATTACTGGATGGGAGGGGTATGGATTTGGGGGGAAGGAAGGGGTTTAAAAATGGAGGGTTGGGAGTGGGGTATGCTGTCATTACCCCCCCCCCCATGAGACAGGNGGGTATGGGAAAGTACATGGGTTTTTTTCCCTGCCCCCCCCCCCGTGAGAGGTGGGTGGGAGGGAGGGAGGGTCCCAGTGAGAGAGCGGGGTATGGACATTGGGGAAGGGGATGGAAGGAAGTACCATGGCCCTCCATGAGAGGCGGGTATGTGCATGGGGTAGGAGGGTTTGGAGGGCTCCCTGGTCAGTGTTCCTTGGTGAGAGAGGGGATTTCTGTAGGGTACAATTAGGAAAAAGGCATGCATGCATAGAACGCCCTCAATGGCCATTTTAACAAACAAAAATTAAAAGTACTTTGCATGAGCAAAATGACCGCTGGTCCATTCTGTGTGTGTGTGCCCTTTGCCAAAATGGTGCTGGCAGCATCAGAGCTATTTTGGAAAAAGGCAGCCAGACTATGGCCATTTTGCACATGCCCAAACTGGTTGCCCTTTTCCAAAATGGTGCCGATGCTGCCAGCACCATTTTGGAAAAGAGTGTGCATACACAGAATAGTCTGGTGGAGCTTTGTGCATGTAGTGATTTTCCAAATTTTTAATTTTTAAAAAACATTTAAATAAAAATGAAAAAACCCACCTGAAAAGGAACTGGTTGTTTATGAACACCCCCCACCCCCGAACAAAGGGGGGGATGGGTTGGAAACAAAAACAAAACTCCTAGTGCATGTGTAATGTGCATGCAACCTGCACACAACCCCTATGGAAGGAATGCGGCATGCATGCAACATGCATACAACAACACTTGCAACCATGCACGTGAGAGTTTAGGAATGGATTGGGCCCTAAGTTTGCTCCTCTCTACCAGCAGCAAGCCCTACCAAAGTAGAATTGAGTGAGCAAGCATTTACCACATCCAGGAAAGCTAGGGTCCATGGTCAAAATGCAAGCAGCATCCACCCTGGCTTGATGTGCAGTAGGTTTTTGACACCCATGGAACATGTAATAGAGTACCAACATACATTCACAAAAGCCTCCCCCAGCCGACCTGGGAATCTCTTGGATATTACTTTTCTCCCTCCTGCTTTCATGAATTCCCATTGCCCACCATAGCAAACAGAAACGATTTCAGGAGTCTTTTCACACCAGCCCTGCTAAGCAATGGAACTTTGATTTGTCTTGAAACTGTTTGCACTTCTACCATCCATGCATACTTTATACTATAGTCACCTGGTATTAATTCATTGCAGCCCTCAAATTATTCCTACAAGTCTAAGAGTATCTCACACTCTGAGCAGGACACTCTGAGCATTTGATTCATTATCAAATGAATAATTCCAAAGAAATTGTTTACAGTCCCTGATCATGACGACAGCACTTTCTCTCTCCTGAAGCAGGGGCCCTTCTGGTTGGCGTGTTTCATTGTTATGACTGGAAGGAAAGATATAATCCAATGTGATTTCTTCTAACTTATCCAATCTAGGTCACTACCGTGAGACTCATATATTTTGTGTCTAAACGTCTACAGGCAAACAATCATGGTTTCTCTTTCACCTGGCTGTAAAAGTATCCAGCATGACTGTAGAATTATGTAACTTTTGAACAATACTGCAAAAAACTCCAGAAGTCACATGTATAATGTTACATATACAACTCACACACATGATGAGAAATGCTTCTTGTTATGTATTTTTCCAAGCTGTTGTGCAGAGATTCCTTTAAAATTACAATTTGTTGCATCTGGCTGGAAACTGAGATTTAGCAGAAGTCGGAAATTCTTCTGTTCTGTAACTAACGTAAAAGTAAATATATAAAATCCTTCTGGAAGGCTTCAGCAGTGGCAGTGCATAAACTATAAGGAATAGCTTTAAGATGAGGCAAGCTAATTAAGCTCAGCTTATCCAAAGAGAATTTCTTTCCTAATGAGAAAGTTCCATCCAATGGACCAGATAACGACATCTGTCTCAGTAGCTAAATTGACTGAGGTTGTGATCCAGTAAGCATAGTTACCAGCACTTGGATTATATTAGGCCAATTCTCTTGAGTTATCTGACTCTCTTCTGCTGTTAGACATGTCAGAAATGTGTAGAATGGCAGCCCACTTTGACATGTGCTGCTCATACACTTAACAGTGCTTTGAATTACATCTCCATACCACTCTTGTGGGTTGCTTTTACGTACAATCTTTACAACATAGGAGGTGTCTTTCACAGTGAAGTGATTTCGGGCAAAGTGTTTGGGAGTCAGCTTATTTTCCTCACTCACTACGGAAATGTAATTTGTTTTTTTGTTTGATTTGTTTTTTTAATTACTAAAATGAAGTCCCATTTGTGTTAGTAATTAAAATACGAAAAAAAATAGGCCAGGGAATGAATGAAAACAAAGGGGGAAAAATATTTTTCATTATAAAAACAAAAAATAAAAATAAATAAACTGTGCATGCACAAAATGGCCACTGGCCCATTCTGTGCATTTGCAGTCTTTCCCAAAATGGTGCCAGCAGTATTGGCGCCATTTTGGAAAAGAACTGACGGTCTGCATATGCTCAAAATGGCCCCTTCTAGCCCATTTTGCACATGCACAAACTGGCTGCCCTTTTCTAAAATGGACCCGACGCTGCCAGTGCCTTTTTGGAAAAGAGCTGTACAGAATGGTCCGGTGGCCATTTTGCACATTCACGGTATTTATTTATTTTTTTTAATTAATAATAATAATAATAATAATAATAATAATAATAAATAATAACAAATAAAAAATAAAAAATGAATGTTTAAACCTCTGAAAACGAATGGTTTTTAAAAAACAAAAATGAAAACGAATGATGTGCCTGCTGCTGCACATACCTACTGCTCACCCCCTCTAAAAAGAAACCCCGGCTAACCTGTGTCAGAGCATATGAGCCAGTTCTCGCCAGATTCCTAGATATTTTTCAATGTTTTGGTCCCATTGTCCTTCAGTAGACAGAGGTCAGGGTTTGTTTGGTTTTGGTCTGTTTTTTCTCCTTTATTTTCCTATTGGAGGGAGGCAAGAGACTTAGGGGTAGGTGGGGGCGATAGCAGAACAAAGCACCTAGATGGGAATGTAGTGCAAAACAAGTTGAGAAAGCTAGGGAGGAATAAGGCTATGAAGAGCTTTGATTGTGGGTCAAAGGTGAAAGCCTGAGCCCTGCCTGTCACACCCAGGGCCAGCAAGGAGGGAGGACTGATAGTCCTCTTCAGTAGTGTAGCTGAAACAAGTACCCACAAAAATGGGTATATTTGCTGAATTTTCATTTTTCAGTATCTGAATAGACTCGAAAATTGCAGGTACCAATTCAGTACCCGATGTCCTGGAATGTTGACTTGTGCTCCCAGTTTTTTGGTTTTCTGTTTTGATTTTTCCATTTTATCGTCATCAATCATCATCATCATCAAGCATTAATATAGCACCAACAATGTGCCTGGGTGCTTTACAAAGTAATGGAATAGACACAGTCCCTGCCCTAGGGCTTACAAACTGAGAGACAGGGGGTGGGGGTGGGGGATGAAGGAAGGGCAACAGAGGGAGAGACAAGGAGTGTAACATTCACGAGGATGTGAGGTCCCAGGTGCACACGCTTGGCTTGGTTACATCAAGAATGATGGCTGGCTGGTTTATGTGGTAAGGATATGAGTACACAGACCTCACTCAGGTAACAGATTGTACTGAATGGTAGGTATCAGCAGGAGGTAGGTGAGGGGAGGGAGGAGTTGGGGAGGGCAGAGTGGAAGAGGTGGGTCTTGAGGAGGGATTTGAAGATACAAAGGGATGGGATGAGGCAGATGTGGGCAGGGAGTGAGTTCCCGGGGTGGGGGGCAGCTAGGGAGATGGGACGAAGGTGGTTAGGGGAGCAGGGGAGATGTGGGAGGGTAAGAGAGGGGAAAGAAGAGAAGTGGAATTCACGGACTGGAGTACAGAGGGAAATTAGCGCAGAGAGGTAGTGGATAGGAAGGTTGTGAAGAGCTTTGTAGGTGAAGACTAGGAGCGTGTGTAGGATCCGTTCAGGAAAGGGGAGTCAGTGAAGAGAGGAGAGGAGGGAATGCATGTGGTCAAAGCAAGGGGCAAAGTGAATGACTCTGGCAGCAGAGGTTTGGCTGGAGATAAGGGGAGAAAGGTGAGAGCGAGGGAGGCCAGTGAGAAAGAGGTTACAGTAATCAAGGCGAGAGATGACCAGGGCGTGAACAAGGGTTTTGGCAGAGGAGACAGAGAGAAAAGGGTGAATCTTAGCAATGTAAGGGAGAAGCAACATGATTTGACAACAGAGTTGATGTAGGGTTTAAAAGAAAGGGGTGAGACAAAGATGAAGCCTAGGCTATGAGCTTGGGGGACAGGAAGGATGGTTATAGTAAGATTGATGAGATATTTTTATCTTGTGTTTTCCCCCTAAACTAATTTTACAGGTGAAAAGAATAAAAATCCTCTAAAAACTTGCTCATAGTTTCATTTGTTGTCTCTTCCTTCCTGTATTACAGGCATTTCCCACAAACTCAAGTGCTATCTTATTTGTTCTGGATGACAGTTTCAGATGATGCTCTTATTATGCAGGAAACAGGATAAGCCAGAGCATCAGCTTTAGAGTTTAACCTCTGGATTTTTAGCAGCTGGTGGGAATATTGGTATATAAACCCAGTGGGGATGGGATAGATATTGTAGGCTGAACAAGAGCACTTCACTTCCAGTTGAGAGAGGGGGGAGGGGCACTATATATTTTAGCTTAAGCTTATCACTTACTGGTTGTTTAACATCAGTCTTTTTTCATCATCAGTGGTAAAACTGTAACCAGAAGTGTTTGCAGTCTAGAATGAGGAGCAATTAAACTAACATATAAAGATTAAGAGGCTACTTTTAACAGCCTACCAAACAAATAACATTGGCCTAAGCTGTGGCATTCATAATTAGAAATGTAAGCCTGGAAGAACTTCCTCTCCTTTCTCCACCATGCAGAGCTACACTGAAACTCTCTCCTGTCCATACTGCCTATAAATCAGTCTAAGGGCGGTTTTAGATGAGACGCAAATGGCGGCTGAGCCCTTTATCAGCCGCCATTGTTGCCGCTTGTCTAAATCCCCGGCACGCGCGAACGCCGGATCTCTGCCGCGTGAAGCTGGCCCGGCAATCCTGCCCCCTACAAGGCGGACCGCCGCTGTGCCGGCTTTACGCCGCACTTCTGGGTTCTTTGCCCGAGTGCGCACGCGCAGAAGGGCGCACATGCGCACAAACACTCCACGCCGTGTCTGATGCTCTTCTGAACAACAGACACAGCGTAGAGAGGAAGGCGGGTGCCCGATGCCGACACTGAACGATCCTGCTTGTGACCGGGATTGTCTAAAAGCGTCCTAAGTATATGGAGAATCAATACATTGCAGATGAATATAGTTGACTGTGGAATTAAATAATAATTGCCAAGCGCTACAGAAACTAGTTCTCCTTCTTCTGAAAGTCACAAGAACTGGCTGGGAGTGCTGGGGAGCCTGAGTTCTCCAGCGCTCATGCCAGGAACCTGTCAATTTCAAAGGTCGACCAAGTGCACTTCCCCCACCCTCAAGATCCACGGCAGTTGCCACAGTAGCCACGCTGGGAGCCACTCATTAGAATCATTCCCCACGTACTCCACCTGAGTGGGTACTCCACGGCAGTGCCACTCAGCGGCCATGGACACCCTCCAAGCCTTACTCATTTAGAAACACCCATCTATTAGATTGTAAGCCATAGGCGGTCTATCTTATTGTTCTGTAAAGCACCAGGTACACAGCTGACGCTATACAAATGCTTATAATAATAATAATGATAATTCATTAATAATAATATCCTTTAAATCAAAATGGCAGCCCATACTGATAGCCTTTCAGATCCTGTCTTCTGTGGAACTAATGCATCCAATTGTACAGCTGAATAATTTTAAATGATTTTCAGACAAAGCTGTTGCAGACACTTTTTTTATTTTGTGGCTGGAGTTGGGATTCCCTGTGTAACCAAACCATTCTAGGTATATCCCCACTTTCTGGGGGGACTTTGTAAGTGCAGGACACATGCATTTAAAACCTAAATAAAAAGTTCCTTTTAAAAGAACTTTAAGGCCATCCTTTTTTTTTTTTTTTAAAATTAAAAAGAGTCAAAGTTAGCTGCATTACAGGTCTGTGGATGAAGCTAAAAAGGCCTGGTAAATTTTAGACAGTTTCAGACAACATGCTGAAGAAACCGACGAAAGCTGAATGGCTTTCAAAAGTAGCGGCCCTTGCTTACATAGGACAGCTGTTCTGCTGTCTTGCATCCAGCTCTTCAAATTAACAAAGACTATAAAAAAAGAAAAAGATAAAAAGAAGTTTTTTTAAAATTTTGCTTCATGATATCAGTTTTTGCTCAAAACATTTGAGTGGTTTTGTATTCCCTCCCCCCAAAACCAACCTTAGAGGCTGAAAGGCATCCTAACACTGCCCCTCTGGAAAGTGTGGAAGTAGAAAAAAAACTGGTATAAGAAAAGGCCATCCAATAGAAATTTTAAAAGAAACAGTTTATAAATTTAGAAGCTGAAAGAATTTTGTGTTACACCTTTTATAGGCTGAAAACAGACATGCACATAATACTGATTTAACATTTCTTATGCATGTTGCAGGACTGTATTGGTGCCCTATGCAGCCCTGCAACATGCATAAGAAATGTTAAAGCGATGTTAAGGCGGAGTTAAGGTGTATGTCTGTTTTCACAGGTAACTGAAACAGCCCTTCAAAGGAATACAGAGCTATATGCTTGTATAAATGTGAAACAAAATGAGAGTTTTAGATTCCTCCACATATAATAAAAGAGGCAAATTGAGTAAGAAAGGAACCCAGAGAGGAGTGGACCCAACAAATTTCCAAAGTTAATGTCACAGTTCTTTATGACAGCCCTTCACCTCAGGTCCTAGGAAATGATGCAGAATGACTAGAAAGATTTTTTGTAAAAACTACTATTGAAATTTTATCTGGTAATGTTGCAAGTTTTAAAATAAATCTCAAGTCCTACACTTTAGGAGATGTCTATCACAATTCAATCTAGTTATTTCCCCAAGAAATCTAACATGATGACCCTTTTATGTTTTGTGGTTTGACTCAAACTAGGAAAGGCAGTTGGTGAGGGAGCAGGCTCGCTTCATCATCAACAAATTAAACACGACAGTTAATACCCCAACAACCAGTAAACTGGTTCCCCAGTTTTATAGTTAACCCCTCCCAAATAAATCTATTGTATTTTATTAACTAAATGTTTATTCAGCCCCTCTGGAATTACCTTTTTGCAAGAAATCTGTATAGCCAGAATTGCTTAATGATTCACTTATTCAAGTTTCTGTAGCAGGGTTATTGCTCCTACTGAGAGTGTTTTTAAACAACTTATTTTTATTTATTTATACTAACATTTCTATCCCATCCCCTTCAGTCTCGGGGAGGCTTACAATAAAAACAATCAACATAACAATATCTAAATATAAATAACAAGAAATATAAAATATAAAAACAGTATACAAAAGGCCACAAAATCCAAAAGAATAATCTCAGCCCAGACCCCACTACCATTATCCATCTTCCCCACCAAAAGCTTGGTGAAATAGATAGGTCTTACATTGGTGCCTGAAGGAGGGAAGATCCGGGGACAAACGGACTCCTACGGGGAGGAAGTTCCAAAACCGCGATTCTATGACTGAGAACAACCTCTCCAGTGTCGCCGCCATTGTACACAGGGGACTTCAAGAAGGGCGCCCTCAGACGACCACAGGGGATGATCCATAATCCGGGGGGTGGGGTGCGGTGGGGTGTAAGGAAGTCCCGCAGATAGGTGAGGCCCAGACCTTTTAGAGATTTATAGGTAAGAACTAACAGCTTTAATGAGGCCCAGAAGACTATAGGCAACCAGTGCAGCGAGCAAAGCACAGGTGTTATATGCTCACGGTGCCCCACCACCATAACAAGATGCTATCACACATGACCACCAAGTAGCATTCATCTGAATGTGCATTTGAAAGTGGTACGGGGGGATGTGCACTCCCACAAACCACTCAGCACCCACTCATGGCAAACACATGGCACACCGCCAAAATATCTGGAGTGCACCATGTGGGGCAAGCCAAAAAAGTGCGTGGCAATGGACTCCTACATTTCTCCAACCTGTATGAACTGTGGTGGCCACCCATACCAGCAGCAGGGGCCACTTCCCCAGACCCACAGCCCAGCAAGGAGCTCTAAAAAGACACATGTGTAAAATGGAACATCACATTGGTTCAAAGCACAATAAGCCACCTCCCCTCACGACACATGAGAGAAGAGTCAGTGCGATGGAGGACAGCAGCTTTCTGTATGTCCCACCCAGTATGTGCCTCTGTTGTTGCCTGGGACTGCCAGCAGCTGCAGCTGCTCCACAGGTCATCGACAGGAACGGGTTACTGGCTGTTGCGACTTCATGTTTCCATGGTGTCCATGGCAGAGGGAGGGAAGTTAGGTAGGGGGGTGTTGCTGGGCGGAGGCAAGGGGAAAATGGCTGCCCATATGAATTGTTTGCAGGGCCAGTCCATGGTGGCAGGAATGCATGGAGACTACTTGCATGGCCACAGCGGCCACCCTGGGAGTTGTCCGTTAGAAACCCTCCCCACTCACTCCATGTGTGTGGCTGCTCCGCAGCTGCCCCACTCTGAGGCCACAGATCTTGCAAGCCTTGCCTATTTAAAAACACCTTGAGTTTTTGCAAAATCAGATCCTAAGAAGTCTTTTTTGGTTCTACATTGTTAATTAGTTCTGGGATCTTGTCCAACATCTGCTTGGATTTTCAGGTATTATACTTCATAGCCCTTTACCTGTGCACTATGTTTACCACCTTCTTCCAGGGTATTGGCCCACTGGTCTCCATAGGTTCATTGGTTCAATATTCTAGGGTTCAACTCATCCCCTCTTTGGGTAACCAACCCCCTCTCAAAGACCCCTTCTAACTATCTGTCAGAGATTGCAAATAATGGCTGAGAGGGGATCTGGTTATCACACTTCTGGAGAGCCCTACCTCTGGGACCCTAGTGGTGATGTATGATTACTTAACTCATAGGTCTACTGACTTCCTTCCTCCTGGGCATTCCTCAAACTTTTTAAACACATCCCCATTTCCACATTAGTTGCTTCAGGATCAGGCTCAACTCTGTAGATGACCTGGTCACCTTGTGGAATGATATTTTGAGCATGGTCATCAACACAGTTGCATCCAAGTGTCCACTTCCACTGCTGTGCCAGCAGAGGACCCCCTGGTACATAGAGGGCCTGAGGCGGCTGACGCGGAAGGGTAGGTGGTTAGAGCGTAGATGGTGCTCGACTTGTGCTGAAGTTGACTGATTGTGGCATGGATCTTTTTAAAGGACTGTACCGTGGCTGTAATGGTGGTGATGAAAGTTTTCTTCTCTGCTGTCATAGCCTCTACAGAGTCTTGTCCAGGGGAGTTGTTTCAGGTGATGAGGGGCCTGGTTAATAGGGTCTGCCTTGACCCAGAAATGGAGTCATCGAATACCCTCTGTGACATTTTTATTAACTACTTTGCAGACAAAATCACTCATATTCACCATGACTTCACTGTTCCTTCCTGTTGGGGTGGTCCCAAATAGTGATGATTGCTCATTGTCCTCTCAGGACCTCTCCTGTGGGATTTGCAGGGTTCTATTCTGCCTCCCCTCCTGTTCAACATGTATATGAGGTCATTTGGAGGTCTGTGGCAAAGTGTCATCAGTATTCTGATGACACCCAGCTCTACCTCTCCTTTTCATCCGACCTAGGCCCTGCAGTCTTGGTGCTCACCCGATGCCTGGCTGCTGTCTGGGACTGGATGAGGATGAGTCGATTGAAGCTGAATCCAGATAAGAATGAGGTGATGATGGTTGAACAGCCTTGTGACCTGGGAGGGATTGGGACTTTTGTTATTGATAGAATCCGGCCTCACTGGTCTATTAGGTTTGCAGCCTTGAAGTGTTTCTGGACCCATTGCTGAGCCTGGATTGTCAGGTTGCAGCGGTGGCCAGGAGCACTTTTCCACCAACTAAATCTGGTGAGGAGGCTGCAACCTTTTCTTTCTGATTCGGATCTGGCCACTGTCATCCATGCTTTCATCACCTCGAGGCTAGACTACTGCAATGCACTCTACGTGGGGCTGCCTTTGATGACTGTTTGGAAACTGCAGCTGGTGCAGAATGTAGTGACTTATCTCCTTTAGGGGATGCGTCACTGGGAGCACATTACATTAGTGCTCCAAAGTCTGCCCTGGCTCCCTATACCTTTCTAGGCACATCTCTAAGTGCTGTTTTTTACTTTTAAAGCCCTAGATGGCCTGGGTCCGACATATCTGAAAGACCACCTGTCCTTCCATGCCTCATTGCAGCCTCTGTGATCAGATGAGAGTGTCTCCCTGTGGGTACCATCTGTTAGCTTTGCTCATATGACAAGGGCTCACAGGGGGGTAGTCTCGGTTGCTGCCCCAGTGCTTTGGAACTCCCTTCCCCTGAAGGTTCATTTGAGCCTGAGTGTCTTCTGGAGGCAGTGTATGACCTTTTTATTTTTTCTTCTCACTCTTGTGTATCTTAGATTGTAAGCCCACTGGGAAGGGACCTGTCCCTGAAAATCTGTAACTGTAAAGTGATGTGTATGCCTCGTAGCACTGTAGAAATGATTAGTAGTAGTACCCACAAAAGTAGATCCAATAAAAAGGTATCTATTGCACTACTTTGGGTATTTTCAGATGTGACAGGGTCAATTGACCCCGTCACAGAACCAATCTGTTGATTCCCCGCCTGGGCCACCGCATCACGGTCTAACAGACGTACCGGGGGCTCCTGGTGGGGAATCGGGGAGGGGGAAGGGCTGCGTGGTGTAATGTGGGGCCGCACGGCCCCCCCCAACTCCCCTGCCGCCCGGCCTCCGGGGAGACGGGCGGGCGCCATGGCCAATGCAGCCGCAGTGCCCGACCGAATTGCCCACGGACCGGAATCCCTGCGGGGATTCCAGGCCGTGGCTGCCATCCAGACGTGACAGCTCAGTTCATCGCGGCGGGGAATCGCCTTCACCACATGATCACCGCTGGCCCTGCCAGTTTAGCTGATCGCATGGTGAATGTGATTCCCCGCTGCAATTGACCGTGGTGAACATCTGGGGGGGGAACATCCGTTCCCCCATCAGACATTACGCGGTCATATCCACCACAGGGAATTGACTGTAGTTGACTGTGATCTTGTAACGTTTGAAAATACCCTTTGTCTCCTGGTTTTAAGTGGTAACACTAGTGGCTAATCAGCCAGTTGATAAACTAATTGCCCTATCTGACAGCACAGGGAAGAAGCTGGTGGTTAGTGCTTTAAAAATGGTTCAAAAAGGCTGAACTTGGAGCACAAGTAAGACCATGTGAAGAGGAATTTGCCTCTGGGTGGAAACACTGAATTGGTAGGACACCTAGGGAACTGATTGACAGGAAAGTGGTAAGCCAGGTAATTGGAACCACAGGAAAGAAGCTTGCCTCAGAAAGTAAGTCAGGTGGCTGGAAGTCAAGAAAAGGCCAGAGGAAGGAGCCAAGTACTTATGAATGTGGTGATGGTGACATGACTCTACATAAAAGCACACTGTGGTAAAACAACAACAGCAACCACCTGAGGGCAAAAGAATTTGTCAGGTAGATCCTGGAAGCACTTGCAGCCAAGACATAAGAATGTAAGAACATAAGGACTGCTGTGCTAGATCAGACCACCAGTCCATCAAGCCCAGCAGCCCGTCTCCAGCAGTGGCCAATCTCTTTCTCCTGGGAGAAGTACTCAACAGGTCACAGTGAGCGATCCAGTCCCTGTTGTTCTAGCCCCAAACAGTAAGAGCAGTAGAGGTTACATCCCAAAAACCTACTTGGCTAATAGGCATTAATGGACCTATCCTCCAAGAACTTATCTAATCCCCTTTTAAAACTAGCTACACTACCAGTCATGACCACTTTCTCTGGCAGTAAATTCCACAAGTTAATTGTGCACTGAGTGAAAAAATGCTTTCTCTTATTTGTTTTAAATCTGCTGCCAGTTAATTTCATGGCATGTCCCTTGCTCTAGTACTGTTAGAGAGGGTAAATAACCATTCCCTATTTATGTCTTCCACACCACTCATGATTTTATAAACTTCTAACATATCCCCTCATCTCTTCTTCAAGCTGAAGAACCCCAACCTATCCAGTCTCTCTTCATACGGGAGCCATTCCATACCCTTGATAATTTTTGTTACCCTTCTCTGTATCTTTTATAGTTCTACTATGCCTTTTTTAGATGGGGTGACCAGAACTGCACACAATAGAAGTATGGTCATACCATAAATCTATATAGTGGCACTACCATATTTTCAGTTTTATTCTCTATCCCTTTCTGAATGATTCCTAACATTCTGTTTGCTTTTTTGACCCCATCACACACTGAGCTGAGGATTTGAATATATTTTCCACAATGACTCCAAGGTCCTTTTCCTGAGTGGAGCTCATAATTTAGAAGCCATCTGTGACAGAGTTCAGCCTGATGAGACTGTTACCCCTTTAAGAGAACAAGGAACAGGAATTGAACACTGGGCCTTAAAGACGCTAAGAGGGGGAGTGGCCATCTCCAGCTGGGAGTATAAGAGGAATGCAGCTTGAGGCAGGAATTCAGTGTGTGCCTGGAAGACAAGATGGGAAGACCTCTCCTGAGTGTGGCTGTCCAGGGTCCCGAAACTCAACAAGAAAGGAGAAGGTGACTAACCCAAGTATTGCAAGAAGGTAAGCCCAGGAGGGAGCCTACTGCCTGGGGAAACTTTTGAGGATATCCAGGAGACTCTGGTCTGGCTTGTATGGACTTTGGGGGTTTGTTGAATGGGCTAAATGTATTAGTCTAGTGGTTTAGGGCATATTTTGAGTGAAATCATAATTCGCCGGATTAAAGCACCAAACATGGTACAGTTAACATAGACATTCTAAACAAACAGTTCATATGGTGGTGCCCGACCTGAGTGACCTACTTTTCAAAAAATCCAAGGTTATATTGTATGTCAAAACTTAATATTGTGCAAGATGAGAATTATGGGGGGAGGGGAATAATTAAATGTTCTATTTTCTTTTCTTTGCAGGTGGCAGATAAATGAATGCAGTCTCTTCTACAAGGCATACTGGACTGTGAAAGTTGCATTATTTGTGGTATGAGTGGTGGGGATTTGAAGTATCCAGCAGATAGACCTAATGAGGAAGCACTGAAATACTATGATGATTTCCTAAGCAATGTGAAGGGATTCCAGGACCTTGATGCACTGCCCGTTGATTCAGACTTCAGTGGATGTGAAAGTGCTGTTGAATTTCTGAAAAACCATGCTCAGTGACACAAAGTGTGCTGGCTAAAATTTGATAGCTCCAAACTTGAATGAGCAAGACAGTGACAAAAGAAGAAGCGGAAAAGTGAATCTGATGGGAGGAGCGAAAGTCCAAATGTCAGTTAAACGGACTCTCTGCCACAAGTACACCCAATCAATGTATCTTCTGTATGGACAATCAAAGAGTGCTGCATAATTGCTTAATGTTGATGCTAGACAAGACTCTGAGGGAGATGGCTACCCAGTTACAGGATACAGATCTGTTATCACGGTTTGCTGGTGGATATTTAGTAGCAATTGAAGCTAAATATCATAATAGATGTTTGACAAGATATGAGAATGGCTACAGAAGTATGGAGAGAAAGAGACTGGTCATGCCATCTGATAATTGCAAGAAAATTGTACAATCCTGTGTGTTTTCAGAACTAGTTTCCTATATCGAAAGCAGTGTTGAAGAGGGAACCTACATGTTCAAACTTTCTGACCTACATGCACTGTAAGAAAAGTGACTGCATTTTGGGATTTGCAAAGATAATCAACAAGTCCAGGCTCAAGAGAAGGCTCCTGGAACACTTCATGGTCAACTGTAAGGAGCAGTCTGATGGGAAGAACAGACTCCTGGTTTTCAATGAGGGGCTGAAGCAAATTTTGAAGGAAGCTGTGGAATTTATTTATTTTATTTATTTATTACATACACTTGTAGCCCGCTTCCTCCTGCACAACGACAGTTAAAACAACAATAATAATAAAAACATCTAAAACATTACAAAATATAAAAATATAAAATGGGCATAATGGTTTCGAAAGTAACCCCCCTCCCCCGAAGGCCCGGCGGAACAGCCAGGTCTTAGAACATCTACAGAAAGAGGGGAGGTCCAGGGATAAACGGGCCTCTAATGGGAAGGAGTTCCACAGCCGAGGTGCGGCCACCGAGAACGCCCTTTCTGCCATCGCCACCCGGCGTACCCAGGGGAATCATGTGACTTTGAGCAAGAAGTTCTCTCCATGGCCTGTGTTTCAAAAGTTGTGAGAAAAGAAATGTCTGATGGAGATTTTCCTCTATTCTCTGGCACCTTTGCTTCAGACTGTGAAGAGCTCAGTGCAAACCAGCCTCAAATCTTTAGTGTCAATGCTGCTTTATGGTCCGAACATCAAGGATAAGACCATGACAAATTCTCAAGCCTGCCTAACTATATGCCAGTTGATCCTATTTAACTACAAAGAGAAGACTTCCAGTACAGCTAAGATGTACCACACAAAGTCTTGCAAACCTCCGATTCCCCTATATATACCTCTAAATTAATATATACCCTGAGACAGAGCAAGAAAATAGTGACCCAGCTTTATGAGCTTGGCATCAGTGTCAGCTATGAACATGTTTTAGAAGTAGAGGACTGGCTCACAACAGCTGCCTGCCAACATTACATAGATGACTATTTGGTCTGTCCCACTCAACTTCGAAGGGGACTCTTCACAGTCGGTGCACTTGACCACAACCCCTCTTCAACCACTGCTCAAGGGTCTTTCCATGGGACCAGCATCAGTGTTTTCCAGTTCCCAAATGCTTCCAACTCTGGTATTTTCTGGGCACCGATCACTGTTCCACCTGTTGCATGCACCACTAAACCAGACAGCTACCATATTGTATTACAGATGAATAAGGGGCAAAAACTACAGCGGATGGAAACTACAGCTGGGTGCGCAATGTGATTAGTAACTAGTCAGGAGATGCTTGCCTGAAAGAATACTGTATGGTAACATTGAGGCTGCAGGTCAAATGGTTTCTAACAAAAAGGGATTTAAATCTAAGGAAGAATTTAAAAATTGACACAGCATGGATATGCAGGTATACTCCATGAAATCTAGGAGTTTTTTTACAGCGCCAAATTAAGTCACTGAGGAAGGGGGTGGTTTTCCCTGAAACGCGTTTGGTTGAAGGTGCAGCTGAAGATGTACACAGGGCACGCATATATTACTGAGAGGAAGTCACAGAAAATCATTGACCTGGCAAGGGCCTTTTGGACTACAATTCTAGCTTTTTGAAAAATCATTTTTCTGTATATATAGTTGATACATCTGCTATTATTAAATTGGTACCCAAGTCCTTACTCCTTAGGGGGTCATTGTATATATTGGGAGTTTTTTGACAGTTTGATTAAATGATTTTTTGTATAAAGATAATTGTATTCAGTGTTTCATTATACAGCCCTATTAAGGGGGGTACATGTATTGGGAGTTCAGTTTAACCACCAATATACAGTTCCATATGGAATTGTTAGTTATAATTATGGAGGTTTTCCATCCGCTGTAGTTTTTGCCTCTTATTCATCTGTAGTCTGCAGGAATTACATCCCTTGGGGTGAGAATGTAGCTTTTTACACTCTTTTTAGCTACCGTATTGTCCCAGCTGTGTCCTGCAATTTTGACAATGTGACAGTGTCAGAGGTGGTGGTGCACAAGACTGGAGGTGGTTTGGAAATGGCCAAGAAAGAAGAAGTAAGATGGGTCCAACAGAGCATTCTTCTTTCCAAAGGAAAGCCTGAGAAGGGTGATTATGTCCCCTGGGGTGCTCATCATGCATCTCGTCAACTGGAAGTAACAGTCAAAGCTGGTATAACTTCGCTTTTGCCTCTTTTTGAGGAGAAGGTTGCAACTGTTGCCATGGTAAAACATGGAATGGTCATTATAAGAGGCATAACTGAAAAGTGCAGTCCTGAGCCAGATACCAGTGATAGTGGTCAATCAGCCACTCTTCGCCTTGGCGAAATATGTTCAGTGGCACTGGCCAGATATGTTTGGTGAGGATTCTTATGTTGTTATGCTCAGCAGCCTCCATATTGAAATAGCTCTGTGGAGGATGGTTGGTGACCTGCTACAGGATTCTGGGTGGATGACAGCCCTGACTGAGGTCGGCATTGCATCATCGGGAACTGCTGACTCCTTCATCACAGCATCACATGTAACTAAAACAAGGCATGCCCACCCACCAAGTGATCGCTCTGACACTTGCCAAGCTGCAGCAAGATGCGTGTCAAGTGTTATATGGTCCACATAATGAAGAAACCATCAAGAAGCAGAAGAAAGAGATGGTTGAAAAGAGTCCCACATTCAAGTACGGGAACCTTATCCTTCACATAGAACTCCTGGTGCTGATTTTTGTTCGTTATTACCATGAATGTAACTTCTCCCTGTACATTCAAGTCATGTTCCCTGGTTTTTTACCCTAGACCACACCAATTACACCTGTTGACTTCCTGTGCATATCAGGGATATAAATGCTATTCCTGAAAGCATCAAGGAGTTTCAGAGATGTTGGGCCTTCCCTAAGACCAAAAAAAAAGTTCTCGGCTATGCCTTTGGATCAGGCACAGAAACAAACCATCAAGATTGTAAAGGACTCAGGCAGTGCTAACAGAGAATCCTGCAGCATTGAAAAGGTGGAAGGTGTCTGATCTGGAAGAACTAGCACAGCTTCTGCAAGAGTTCAAAAATCACTCAGCAACAATGGAGGTAATTACCTTCTTCTCCGCATCCCCTCCAACAGAGGCCTTTCTCAGCCTTATCCCCAAATTTGAAATGGTTGGGTGTTAGATAAAACCTAAAAGTCAGTTTAATCTCCACCTCTCTTACCTCCATTGAGTATGCTTAAATGATGAAACAATAAAAGTTAAAAAAATAAATAAATCACTCAGAACTTTATGACAGTGATTCCAATAGTCATGAACAAGGGATCTTTTTGCACGGATGCCCTCCCTTGCACACATGTGGGTGGGGGGTGGGGTGGGCATCCATGTGACTGCTGCTGCGGGTGTGGAGGGGGGATGGGGAGGCATCTGTGGGAACACCACAGATGGTGTGTGTATGTGTGTGTGCACTCCCGCACTCCACCCACCTCACCCCATCACCAATGCATGGAGCAATGGGCGCCAATGGCAGCATTGGCGGATGCTCTGTGCGTGGAGATGGGGGAGGTGGGTGGGGGTCCATGGAAATGCACCCCCATGCACCACCCACCCACAGCGCCGTCTCTCCATTCCCCCATGCACAGCATATGAAAAGGGCCTGCAAAAGGACAGGGCAGGACACAGGCATCAGCAACCCCCACAGCAGCACAGTTCGCATGGGCGCCCCCACAGCAACACAAGCAGTCTCGGAAAGGGGGGGCAGATCCCAGGGTCAAGGCACAGTGGGGGCCCGCAATGCACAGCGAGCTGGGCGGGAATGGTCCAGGAGGCACACGGAGACCCCACACCCGGAGAGGGGCTGATGGAGGGCAGCCAGGACAGCCATTGCAGTGCTGCAGGTCCAAGGACACACACACACTCCTACAGGAAGCATCGAGGCCCAGTCTGGGGGTCCTGGAACACCCAGGTCAGACAAGCACCCAAAGGGGGGGGTGGGCAGCAGGTGGCAGCGCTGGCAGGTGGGGACAGGTAGCTGGACACAGGCGGGTCGGTGAGGTCATGCAGAGCGCTGCACCCAGGCACCAGGGAGGGCAACCATGGAGGGGAACCCTGGGTGTGCAGGCAGACTGGGGGGTGGGGCCCAGAGGGGACCTGGGGCCACAGGCAGGCGCAACAGCACCCCGCAAAGCAGGCTTCACCACAGCATGGCAGAGACATCAGGGAGGGAGCAGACAGCAGGGACCGGCCCCCCCAGACAGGAGCAGGAGCCCACACGGGGGCAGGACACTGGGGGCCGGGAGGAACACCAGGACTCACAGGCAGCCGCTGGGGGCCACCGTGGGCCCAGGGGCTGGGTGCCCCACCCGGTGAACCAGGTGGGGCCAATTGATCAAGCCCCGGTGGTACCCCAGCATGGACATGTGGTGGGCGATCAGGTAGTAGGCCTCAAAGGGATCATGCATGGAGAGACCCAGCTGGATGTCCAAACGGGACCACACCCCCAACAGGGCCAACATCTCTGCTGCGGAAGGCTCCGACACACAGCAGGCAGCAGAAGGGGGCCAAGGAAGATGTCCCAGCTCCAGCAGCCGGTGGTACACCTCCGCACAGGTGCGCTGGTACCCACGCGCCCCGTGAACACAGGAAAAGTAGGACATGGCCAAAGCAGGGCCACCCTCAGCAAGGCACACCGTGTAGGCACCCAGCCCGCACACACCCAGCGCAGACACGGTCTCAGCCCCGGACCAGGGCATATGAGAACACCGCTTGTCCGGGATGCGTCCATCAGGGAAGCGAACCAGCCCCAGGGTCTCCGTATGCAGCCAGCAATCATAAGCACTAGCCTCATAGCTGAAGTAGTGAAGTCCGGAGCTCAAGCTCTCAAAGGCACCCGCACGGCTGGCCAGGCTGCCAAGGAGCAGCTGCACAGCTGGGATATGCCACAGGTCGCAAAGAGACATGGTCTCGCGGAAGGTCCAGATATGGGGGGCCCCATGGGGGCCTGGAAGTGGGAGCCCAGTGGACAGACAACCAACCATGGTCCTGCAAGACAGGGAGAATAACACCATGGACAGGGGGGCACACAAACCCTCCAGGGCCGGGGGGGCCTCTGAGGGGTCCCAATGCCAGGAAAAGTGGCCACGGACCGCAACATTGTAGCACAACAGAGCGAGACATGGGGTGCGGACCCAGCACAGCTGCTGAGCACAATAGCACTCACATAACAGCTAATCGGGAAGCCAAGGCCACGGTGTTGCAAACAGCCATGGGCGTGGGGGGTTGATGGGTGAAGGCATGCAGCTGCACAAGGAGGCTCACTGGTCTGTAGTTTTCAGGATCACTTTTGGAGGCCTTTTACGATATTGATGTTACATTTGCTACCCTCCAGTTCTCACTTACAGTGGCAGATTTTAGCAATAGGTAACAAATTACAAATAGTAGGTCTGCAACTTCAGATCTGAGTTCCTTCCGATCACTGGGATGAATACTATCTGGTCCTGATGATTCATTACTACTTAGTTTGTCCATTTGCTCTAGGACCTCCTCCAAAATCACACTTATTTTTATTTTTTTATTTTTTTTATTTTCCAAATTTATACCCCGCCCCTCCTGCAACGCAGCTATTTGTGACAGTTCTTCTGATTCTTCACCTACAAAGACTCAGTCCAGCATGGGTATCTCCTCAACATCCGGGCCAAAGCCAAAGGTCCAGGCCAAAGCAGGACAAAGAAGGCCACAGCAAGCTGCTGTCACATCTGGTTTTAACTTTTTACCCATAGTTGTTTTTCACATACACCTAAGAGGCATCAATGGTGATCAACAGCCATTATTTGGATTTATTTTTTTCTGCTAATACCTTTTGGGACAAGCATAGGCAGTGGTAAAGAAGCAAGTCTCCATGTAACAATTCATTTTTGATGTAACCAAGCCAAGTGCGTGCACCTGGGACCTCGCATCTTCATGAATGTAACACTCCTTGTCTCTCCTTCTGTCCCCTTCCTTCCTCTCCCCACCTCCCTCAGATTGTAAGCCCTAGGGCAGGGACCGTGTCTATCCCATTACTTTGTAAAGAGCCGGGTACATTGCTGGCACTATGTAAATGCTTGCTAATAAAATAAATAATAATAATAATAATTAATAATAAATAAATAAAGTCATGTGGGCAGTTTTGCACTCTGGCAGGATATATAGGGATTATCCAGTTGTGCCCACCCTTACAGTCTTTGAAACTGAATTGCATTCACAACTATTTCATGATGCTGCAATCCGGGTTAAAAAAACTTCAAGGAACTAGACATGGTGCACACTTTAAAATCATTACCTGGGTTCCAAACTTGTATTCCAGTTGCTGTACTTAGAAATCAAGAAGAATAAGAATATGCCATTGTTAGCAAAGCCCAATGTTTTCTCATTAACTATGGGTTGCATCTGCAAGGCATTAATTTACATTGTGTCTCAGGGCAACATTTGGAGGAATGGATTAACAAGCTACAAATCCTAAAATCATCTGGGATATTGCATTTTCAATGTCCCCTGCACCACCTGGGCTTTTCAGAGTCTTTGATGGAAAAGAGATGCAGTAGGAAATATGAAGTAGCCAATCAGCCTTAGAACATAATATATTGGCACTGGCAGACAATTGGAAATAACAGCTATTCACTCATGAAATATGGCTTCCCTATCTCAAGAATTCCCATGGCTTTGAAAGGAATATAGATATTTTGAGTCACAGGCTGGATTTCTAACGTCCTTTGGTTGCGAACTATGGAACAGGCCTGGGATTGAAAGGATTTTTTTTTTTTATTGCCCATGTTGATCCAGTCATGTTGGAAGACTTGCCATATTATTTATTATATTTATACTGCAATATATATAGCCAGTTGAGAAATAAATGTCTGAAGCCATTCTAAACCACATCCTCCTTTCTACTGAAGACCAGAGTTTAAAATTCTTGTTAGGGAATCAAAACACTTTAGTTTTATTGGGCAGCAGTAGCTTTTGCTGTGAGGATGGGTGCTAAAATAAGGACAAGGCCTGTGAAAGAGTGGCTAATTATACATGAGTGCGGTAAGTATATAGTTAATTACCAAATTTGGAAACTTTATAGGTCCAGATGACTAGTGAATTTAGAATTTACATTTCTAAATTTTATTTTAAAAGTTACAGTACTGTTTTATAGTATTATATCTTTTAAATGATATATATATTGTATAATATTGTGTACTTCTGTATCTTTTGAGTAGAGTCTAACAGCTTATGGTTAAGTCACTATTTTAATAAAGTGTGAGCTATGGAGCTGGGAGATGGAGGTGGGCCTCAAAACAGTGATGGGCAAGGACTTTATTTCTGTTTCCAGGATATGTTTTTACCTGTACTTTTCTGCTTATCATGTATCCAAGAGAAACAAGAAAATCATACAAAAATGTTATATTAGAACAGACTTTAATCAGGACACGTAGGTCTTGAACTGGCATCATTGGGAGTTTTTAGACAGCAGCCAGAATTGCAACACCTCTACATGGTCTGGCCCTAGTTTCTGCAATAGATTTCCCACACACCACACATTTACATCCGGATTAGCTGTGGGCCGTGCCTGGCATAATAGACCATCCAACAGGAAGCGGCTGAGGGGTGGAACAATTATCAAGGCCTCTGCATTGGCAACAGCTGTCCTGGCTTTCTTCTTGATTGCTGTACCTGACCCTCACCTTCAACCGGCCTGCATGCTTTTGTCCTGCCGCGATTTCCTCTCCAGCTTGTGTTCTGGTCTTTTTCCTCAGCCTTCTTTGGAGGAAAATATATAGAGATGCTAGCACCTGGGATTGCACAGGAGAGCTGGAGTAGGGGGTCAGACTACCATTTTTTTTTTTTTTTCATTTTCATTTACAACCCCCCCCCCCTTTGTTTTTGGGAGGCTTTGTAAACAACCCTGATGTTTACATTTTTTCTAAAAAAAATAATTAATTTAATATAATAATAATAAAAATAACAACAACACTTATTATCAAACATTTATATAGTGCCAGCAATGTTCCTGGTGCTTTACAAAGGAATGGAATAGACACGGTCCCTGCCCTAGGGCTAACAATATAAGAGACAGGGGATGGGGGGGGGACAAAGGAAGGGGAATAGAGGGAGAGACAAGCAGGGTAAGTTTCACGAAGATGAGAGGTTTCAGGTGCACGTGCTTGGCTTGGTTACATCAAGAATGATGGCTGGCTGGTCCGTGTGGTGAGGATATGAGTACATGGACCTCAGGTAAGAAAGACTGTACTAGATGGATGGTATCAGCAGGAGTTAGGAGAGGGGAGTAAGGAGTCAGAGATGGCAGAGTGGAAGAGGTGGGTCTTGAGGAGGGATCTGAAGAATCCCTCAATAAATAATAATAATAATAATAATAATAATAATAATAATAATAATAAAAAGCCACTGAGCCATTCTATGCATGCACACCCTTTTCCAAAATGGCATCAATGCTGGCAGCACCATTCTGGAAAAGGGTGTGCATATAGAATGGCCTCGGCAGCCATTTGCACATGTGTGGTGATTTTTTAAATTTTAAATTATTTTTAATAAAGGAAAAGGAAAAGAAAAGCAAAACAGATGAAGGCAAATGACAATCATTTGCTTATTCATCTATTTTTGTAACATTAGTCACAAAAACGAATGGGTCTCTTAGGGTGATTTCAGATGTTACGGGCCCCGTTGGCCCCGTACCGAAATCACCCAATTAATTCCCCGCCGGGATCACCCCGTCACGCCATATCAGACGTGCCGGGGGATCCCGGAGGGGAATCTGGGAGGGGGCGGGGCTGCGCGGCGCAACGTGCGGCCGCACGGCCCCACCCCCTCCACGCACCCCGCCGCCCGCCCCCTGGGGAGACGGGCGGGCAGCGGGGCCAATGAGGCCGCTGCGTCGGGCCGGATTCGCCATGGCCCAGGATCCCGCCGGTGATCCTGGGCCGTGGCGCCCGACCAGACGAGACGCCGGGGTTCACCCCAGCGTGGAATTACATTCAACACACGGCGGCCGCCGGTCCCGCTTCAGCCGCTCGCGTGGTGAATGTAATTCCACGTCATGGTAACATCTGGGGGGAAACATCCATTTCCCCCAACAGACGTTCCGAAATCACAGCCACCGCCCGGAATTGAGCGTGGTTGACTGTGATCTCATAACGTCTGAAAATACCCTTAGTTTTCCTAATGAACAGAAAACTTTATGAATGCACACTCCTAACAGGGAGGGATACATGACTCTTACTCGCTCTGACAACCCCAGGCACACACAGATGCACACAGTGTAACTTCAGAGCAGCAGAGTACAGCCACAGAAGCAATGCACAGCACATAATATTAATGGTAAAACCAAACTAAAGGATTCCCAGTAGAAAAAGCAAAACGAGGAAGAAGTAAAGAATGAAGGAGTGCCATTGGGCCTATATTCTGTCTCAGAAGATTTGTTTTCTCTTGCAAAGAAGATCACTAAAACAAGAATTTTCACTCAGTCACTACAGTGGATCCCTTTTTGATAAGAGAGTTCCTCTGGACCCAAAACTGTCCTGAGCCTTTGAGAAACGGTAAGTAGGATATAAATTTGAGTAAATAAAGAAAGGGACACAGGTCTTGCTCTGCTACCTCACCACCCCAAGGTTTGTCACACAGCCAGATTGGCTCTAGGAGGAGGTAGCAGTGGGTTTTCCAGGACTACATGGCAGGGAGGCACAGAACAAGGAGGGAGGGACTGAGGCAGATGTACCGGCAGTGTCAGAGGTGGAGATGCAGGCAGACTGACTGACTGGCAGCGGAGAGGCTGGCATGGCTGAGACAGAATTTGAACCACTGTCTGTTAGATCTAGGTCTGACACCTTATCTACTATGCTACACTGGATGTGCTGTTTAAATGCTCACTTGGTGGCCTTGAGCAGACAGGCTGGCAGCTGGGGAGGAAAAGACAGAGGCAGACTAGCTGGCAGCGGAGAGGTTGCCAGGCAGCGAGGAAACCTATAGTCAGTCAGGTTAGCAGCAGAGAGGCTACTAGCCCGGGAGGAAAAGACAGAGGCAGACCTGCTGGCAGCAGAAAGGCTGCCAGATGGTGAGGAAAACATACAGGGAGAGTGGCTCTCTGGCTCCAGATGATGTGACGGCAGAGAGGAATGACAGCAGGGTTCCCTGGGCTGCATGGGGGAGACAGGGAGGGATTACAGGTTTTTCACTCACTCTGCCACCCAAGGCACATCTCACAGACTGACTGGCTCAAACAGCTGCTTTCCCTGGAACCCAAGCACAAAGACAGGTAGGGAAAAGGAAAACCTGGTTCTCTCATCAACCACTTTGATTGGGACAATCTGTGAAGGCATGCCTTTTCCCCATCAGACTGCCACAAGGATGAGGGTATCCTGCCCACATCTCAGCTCTGGGCAGATGCCCAAACTGTCCTGCCTCTGCCACCACTTTCTCTTCAGTCCCGACTTGTGCTGCTCCTCTCATTCTTGGTCTGGGCTTCTCCACCACCCAACTCTCTCCTCCCACTCTTCCTCACATCTGGCCAGCTCCACTCACATAGCATAACTGGGGCCAGCAGAATTCACCAACAGAAGTGATGCAATATAACCAAACTAAAGCATTCCCAGCAGGAAAGTGAGGAATGAAGGTATGGAGGGAAAGGGACACAGAGCTCTTGCTTGCTCTGATCCCCCAGGCACCCCAAGGCATGTCACTCAGTCTGAGTGGCTCCACATGACATGACAGGTGAGAGGAATTAAGAGTAGGTTTCCCTGGACCAAAAGGAAAAAGACAGGGAGGGAAAAGGAAAACCTTGTCCTCTCCATTGACTGGTTTGATTATGATAACCAGTGGGTGTGCACCTACTACCTGTCACACTGCCACAAGGACAAAACTGTGGGCAGTAGACCTCAGAAACACCTAGTGGTAGAAGGTAGCAGAGTGAGGAGCAAGAGCCCTTCTGTGTCTGGGGTTAGGGAGTAGCAGCTGGTGATGAAGATGACAAAGACTCCTTGGCAACTTTAGACCACCTAAAAATACAAAGATTTGTTGTGCTGGAACATGAGTCAGGGCCTGACCTCCAAAGTTCTACTACTTCTCCTCCCATCATGTGGAGTCAGCCAGGCTGTGTGAGGTGCCCCAGAATCCCAGGGGGTAGTGGAGCCAGTGAGAGCCCTGTGTCCCTTTCTATCCACTTGATCATTGCCTGGGGTCATTGCTGGCAGGGATTATCAATGCCTCCTTTATGGAGGGTAGGGTCGCGGTGTACTTGAAGGAGGCTAGGGTGCGATGCTTGCTTAAGAAACCATCTCTTGACATTTACATCCTTGCCAGTTATCGGCCAGTTTCTAACCTTCCCTTTTTTGGGGAAGGTTATTCAATGGGCAGTGGCCCAACAGCTCCAGGGGCATCTGGACTGCATCGACTTCCTTGATTCCTTGCAGTCTGGCTTTCATCTGGGGAATGGCACTGAGACTGTGCTTGTGGCCTTGGTTGATGATCTGCACCGAGAGCTGGATCGGGGTCGATCCACTCTTCTGATTTTTTTAGATCTTTCAGCAGCGTTTGACATAGTTGACCAGGAGATGTTGATGACTTGCCTGTGGAACCGTGTCAGGGTGGGCAGAACTGTTCTTGAATGATTCCATTTGTTCTTGGCTGGGAGATCTCAGCATGTGGTACTGGGGGATCGTACGTGTTCCCCCTGGGCCCTCATGTGTGGAGTTCCACAGGGATCTATTTTGTCTCCTCTCCTGTTCAATGTGTATATGCAGCCATTGGGTTGAGATTGCAAGAATATTTGAGGTTCGGTGTCATCAGTATGCTGTTGACACTCAGCTGTATCTCTCATTTTCATCCGACCCAGGCCCAGCAGTTTCATTTCATTTCATTTCAATTTTAATTTATATCCCGCACTCTCTTGACCAAGGTCAACTCTAGGCGGCTTACATCCATACGCAAAAGTACAAAAAAATACAAATATCTAGGTTTTTTATCCCACACGGGAAAACCTAAAAACAACAGTATAATATAACAACAATACTTGGGTCAATCCCACGCAAGGAGACCCCACATCATAGAAAAAAAAGAAAACCCACCCCATCATTTTACAGCGACACATAATACATCATATTCAACCCAATCTGCCTCCCACTGGTATTCACTGCTAACATTCTCAACCCTGATCTCACCAGGGATCTCCCACAAACCACTTCCAGCAGTCGCCTGCTGCCACCAGGGGGCATCCTTCATCTCAGCCCCTCTCTCACCGGGAGAGACGAAGGCTCTCTCACCAATCTAAACAAGTAGAGATTTACATTCCCTTATCCCACTGACAGCCCCTCCGGCCCCACCTCCCAGCCCAACCGAAGGGCACGACCAAAGGGCAGACCCCTTTGATTGTGCCCCTTTGCCCCCGACATGTTCCTCAGGCAGTCCCCGATGTTATGGGGAGCGACCCGGAATGATGCCTCTCTAAACCCTGCCCCCGCAAGGGTGGGAGGGGAGGGAGAGCTGTGCCATAACCCCCGACTGGCCAGATTTCAGTGCCCCACCCCCAGTACCAGTCTTTCTCCTTCAGTGTCATTGGGGGAGGAAGGGGGGTGTTCTCAGTTCCTCCAGTGGCTGCTCTGCCTCCTCTGGGAGCCCCAACTGGCTGCCGCCCTCTCTCCGTGCAGCTGCCCCCGATGTTAACTCCAGTTCATCCCCTGTCCCTCATATTCCCATCCGCTGCCGATGTCTTAACATTTGGTGCTCAAAGCAGGTCAGTTTCACTCCAGCTCTTGCAGGGTCTTCACACCCATGCAATCTTCTGCAGACCAAGAGCTCTTTGCTTCAGGGAGAACGATTCACATGTTCCATCTGGCTGGGACCTCCTGGGAGCTTCCATGCCGCCGCCGCTGATCCCGCTTTGCTGCTCCATGCTGCCACTCCGGATCCCCGCTGACCACACTTGCAAGGGCCTCAGCTCAGCACTCCAGCTGGGTTGCCCTTGCTTATTCCACTCAGTCTTCAGAACCATAGACAAGGTTCATGCAGGGATCCTGGCTCCAGCAGAGAGGTGCTTCCCCTTTTCCAGTCAAGCACAGACAGTCTTGGTGTTTACCCGGTGCCTGGCTGTGGTGGGGGAATGAATGAGGATGAGCCGTTAGAGACTGAATTCTGACAAGACGGAGGTGAAGTTGGTGGGTAGGAGTGAGGGAGTGGAGGCCTCCATCACTGATGGGGTATGTCCCTCCTTGGTTCCTCAGGTTCGAAACCTTGGAGTTCTCAATTTGTAGCTCCATCTGGATGACCAGGTGGCAGCTGTGGCCAAGGAGTGCATTCTTGTTGCCCTTCTCTGTACCTTTTCTAGTTCCACTATGTCTTTTTTAAGATGGGGCAACCAGAACTGCACATAATATTCCAGGTGCAGTCACATCATCAATTTGTATAGAGGCATTACGACATCCTCAGTTTTCTTCTCTATCCTTTTGCGAATAACTCCTAACATTCTACTTGCTTTTTTGACTGCTGCTGCACACTGGGCTGGGGATTTCACAATAACTCTCATATCCTTTTCCTGAGTGGTAACTCCTAACTTAGTAGCCAGAATTGTGTACTCATAGTTTAGGTTATTTTTCTCTATCGGCATCACTTTGCACTTGTCCACATTAAATCTCATCTGCCATTTAGATGTCCAGGCACCCAGGCTCGTAAGATCCTGTTGCAGTTCTTCACAGTCTGCTCATGATTTAACTACCTTGAATAATTTGGTGTCATCTGCAAACTTGATCACCTCACTCTTAATGCCCTTTTCCAGATCATTAATGAATACATTAAACAGCACTGGTCCCAATACAGATCCCTGGGGCACTCAACCTTTTACATCTCTCCATTGTGAAAACTGACCATTCAGTCCTACTTCTGGCTTCCTATCCTTTAACCAGTTACCGATCCATAGTAAGACACTACCTCCTATCCCATGACTTTTTTTCATTTTCTCGAGAGTCTTTTATGTGGGACCTTATCACATGCTTTTTTGAAATTCAGGTACACCATATCTACCGGGTCTCCTCTCCCTTGTCCACATGCTAATTTATTTTTTATTTTATTTATTTATTTCTAAATACTTATATCCCGCCCTGTCCGGCACACAATTGCAGCTCAGGGCAATTTACACCCTCAAAGAATTCCAATATATTAGTGAGGCATGACTTACCTTTGCTAAATCCATGTTGACTCTTCCCCATTAAGCTAGGGGTGGGAAGTTCGGATCTCCCAGTATCTGATACTGCTGGTATTTGGCAGTATTGGGGATACAGAATAGATCTGATAATTCCCCGTACTGGTGCCGGTTCCTGTATCGGATTTTTTTTACATTGCGGCCATTGAAATCAATGGCCGCAATGTAAAAACAAACAAACCAAAAACCACTTTCCCTCCCCCTCCCAGGCTGCGTGGGTGGAAGGGGGGACACCCCCCATCCACCCTGCCCAGCCTGGATGTTTCTTTTTTTAAAACCGGACTTGGGCTCCAGGCCGCTGTTGGCTGCCCGGCAGCAGCCAGGGCTAAAGAGGCAGTTGAGCTCTCCTCTGGGAGCCCACACATGGCTGACTGGCACTCTCTGGCAGCTGGCAGGCAAGACCGGTAACCTAACACCCCCCCCCGCGATTGTCTTTTACCTGTTCTCCTCTGGGTGGCAGTAGCAGCATGGTGCAGGCCCGGCTGCAGCGCTGGCTTCAGCGCTTCACTAGGCCTTCTGGGGAACTTCTGGGTTTCCCCGGAAGGCCTGGTGAAGTGCTGAAGCCAGTGCTGCAGCTAGACCCGTGCCGTGCTGCTGCCGCCACCGCTGCCATCACCCGGAGGGAGCACAGGAAAAAGGCGATCTGGGGGGGGGAGTTTAACACCCCCCACCCCAGGGATCACGCTACCCCCCACCCAGGGATTGCCTTACTTGCCCTCCGGGTGGTGGCGACGGAGGCGGCAGAAGCACGGCGTGAGTCTGGCTTCAATGCTGGCAGTGGCTTCAGCGCTTCACTAGGCCTTCCGAGGAAACCCAGAAGTTCCCTGGAAGGCCTAGTGAAGCGCTGAAGCCTTAGTGCTGAAACCGGACTCGCACCGTGCTGCTGCTGCTGCTGCCACCATCACCACCGCTGCCTGGAGGGCAAGTAAGGCGATCCCTGGGTCCGCCCCCAGGTGTAGGGTGATCCCTGGGGTGGGGGATGTTTAAACACACCCCCCAGGGATCGCCCTAGTACCTGCTGGTGCAGGTTCTGGGTCGCTGCCACGACAGCGGTCCAGAGCCCGCAGGACTTGGTGTAAAAAAATAAAAATAAAAAAATCCAGGCTGGGCAGGGTGGGTGGGGGGTGTCCCCCCTTCCACCCGTGCAGCCTGGGAGGGGATTATTATTATTATTATTCCTGGAACAGAGACTTTCTATTACTCAAACTGGAAAAAGATCAAACCTATGGTGAAACAAAGCTAAGGGATTTTCTTATCCCCCCTCAACCCCAGTTCTTCAGACTAGGATAGTTGCCACCCAAATAAGATTCCTGGAACAAAAAGTTGCTATTACTCCAACTGGAAAAACTGGAAAAGGATCAAATCCAATTTTTCAGGTGTTTGATTAAAAGAAGCAAAGGGGTCCTGTTATTCCCCTCCCACCCTTCTAGGTAGGATAGGATCTCTCCCACCCCCAACTAATATTCCTGGAAAAGAAAGTTGCTATTACTCAAACTGGGAAAGGATCAAACTTATTTCTTCAGGTCTTTGGTGAAAGGCAGCAAAGGGGTTTTCTCATTCTGCCACACCAGTTCTTCTAGCTGGGACAGGATCCCCCACAAATAAGAGTACTGAAGCAGACTGTTACTATTATTTTAACTGACTGAAGTTTCACACTCCAAGGGCCCCACTCCCCCTTCAGAGTTCTCTAATGCAATGATTCAATGAATGGATCCCCTGCCCTGCCTGCCTCTCAATCTCTTTATCATGCGCACTCATTCGCTCTCCTATCTGACTCAAAATGGGCCCTGCCATTTTTAATATACAGAGGGGGAGGGGCACTTTATTGCTCAATCTGCCCACATCCTGAAAATAGGAGATGTTGCCATGTCTCTCTCTCTCTCTCTCTCTCTCTCTCTCTCTCTCTCTCTCTCTCACACACACACACACACACACACACACAGAGCTTTGCCTTTGCCCAGCCAATAGGAGATATCCCCATGTCACGCCATCTGACCCAACTCCTTCCCTCACCTCTCCTGCAGCCATTACCTCCTTGTGACTGGCCATCCCACACATGGGAGAGTGCCTCCTGCCTGCCCTACCTGTAGCCTTTTACACATGTCCGAGCAAGTGGAGGGACTAAGTGAGTTGAGTTACTGCTGCACACGTGCATGTGAGTGTTGAGAAGCTGTTGGGACTAACAGCACCACTGGTAGGGATGTGAGAACACAGTTCGGATGTTTGGAGTTTGGCCCGAACTCAGCCAGTTCGGATGCCCGAACTGGATGCCCGAACCAAACACAGAAACCCCTGAACAGTTCAGCCATGTTCGGCCGCATTCGGGCGGGAAAACCTGGCTGGCAGGCCCCAGGGGGTGGGTAAGGCGGGCGTAGCAAGTAACAAAAGTAATTGCCCTCCCCCCTTCCAATTCATTCTGAGCTAGCCACTGATCCAGTCAGCAGGCATTTTCAGAACTCTCCCAGCAGTTTGTGTTCTTCCCAATCCATTGCCATCCTCCTCCTATTTCACCCATTTCCACACATTTACCTCATAGTTTCATTTATTTAGATTAGATTAGATAGATTTAAGTGTTATGCCTTGCCTCAGCCTGCCTTCTGCTCATGCCAAAGTGCCCATTTGCCCGCCCTGTGGGCAAAGCTCGAACCCTGCCTCAGCCTGCCTTTCCTACTGCCTCTCATGTCATGATACCTGTCTGCCCGCCCTGGTTGCCAAGTTCAAACCCTGCCTCAGCCTGCCTTCCTATGCTCATGCCAAAGTGCCTGTCTGCCCACCCTGTGGGCAAAGCTCAAACCCTGTCTCAGCCTGCCTTCCTAGCCTGCATGGCACTAGGGGTGTGGATCGGTGTTGCCTGCCTCCTGCCAGCAGCCTCCACTGCCACGAAGGGCACTGGAAGGCCTGCATTCCAGGAGGCTGCAGCTGTCTCTGCTGTGGCTGCAGGTGCAGGTGCTTCAGGGTCGGATGCTCATGATGGGCCACTAATGTACCCCATTATTCATGTGAATAATGGTGGGTTTCCCCAGCAGTCCAGGGCTGGTGGATCCCACCCCGGCTGCTAGAGGCAGGGCCCAATCCCTGGGCAATGGAAGCAGGGAGAGGAGCAGCAGTAGCAGCAGAAGTAGCAGCAGAAGCAGCCAGTTGAGGCCCAGAAGTGTCAGTGCAACATGGAGGAGCTGGGGTGGGGGCAGCTGCCAAGTCCATCGGCAGCTGCAGGACGTGGAGGGTGGGGTGACTTTCAACTAAAAGTCATGCACATGTGGAGGGAAATGATTGTGCTAGATGGGCAGCCCTTCTCGGTGGTCAGGGACATGGGGTTTAGATGCCTGATTGGCTTTCTGGCCCCCCAGTTTAAGCTGCCCTCACGCACCACCCTGAGTTAGGCTTCCACCAATGCCTGGCAGTCTGAAACGCCTGGCCAAGTAGAGGTGCCAGCCACCAAGCCTTGGCCTGGCCTCTGCCCCTGCTCCATCGATGCCAGCCAGCCTGCAATGGCCAGCCAAGTAAGGTAGGGGTGCCATACTGGCCATACTGCATAATGCATAGGTGGCAGGTGCCATACAGAGCACCCACTCATGGCCACGCACAGAGCACTCACCAAAAATCCAAAGTGCTTTGTGCGAGGCAAGCCAAATAGCTTCAATGATGCTGGCCAGCCTGCAACACCCAGTCAAGCAAGGGTGCCAGCCACCAAACCCTGGCCGGGCCTCTGTCGCTGCTCCGTTGATGCCTGGCAGCCAGTAATGCCCGGTCAAGTAGGGGTGCCATACTGGCATACCACATAACACATCGGTCCCATACCACAGAGCACCGACTCATGGCCACGCACAGAGAGCTTGCCGAAAATCCAGGCAGCCTGCAATGCCTGGCCAAGTAGGGGTGCCAGCCACCAAGTCCTGGCTGGGCCTCTGCTGCTGCTCTGCCGCTGCCTGGCAGCCTGCAATGCCCAGCTGAGTAGCAGTGCCTGCCATGTCCCCACGGGCACACCTGGCCCTGGAGCACCCCAAGCCTCCAGGCAGCTGAATTTTCTGAATGTTTGGGTGGGTACGAACTCCGCAGGACCGAACCCATGAACCTGAACTATGTTTTCGCACTGAACGACCAAACATCCGAACCCCATCTGTTTTCACATCCCTAGCCACTTGCCTGGGATTGGGGCTCTGAAATTGGGGGGAGGGGTTCTCCAAATTTCCTCACCCCTCTGAAAGGACATTTTCTGGGGAATTCTGTCTTCAGAAGACATTACATTCACCCCCCCTAGTAGGAAATCCTTAAGCTGGGGGTCCTCTTGTTGTAACATGCAAAGCATACTGCTTGATTTGGCTTTAGTAAAACATTTGACTTATGATTTATTTATTTATTTTTAAAAATCTACATGACTGGTTTCTCCTCACTTGATAGAACCAATGTATTTCTTTGTAACTGAATCTGCAAGGTACAAAAGGAGTTTCATTTGGGTATACATAAAAAAAGTTTGTTAAAGGAACACTTGAGGTTGCATCAAGCGTTGTCTCATCTGCATTCATTGCTACTGAAAATAATATAGATTGTTTTGAGGTGTTTCTTGCAGCATCTCACCAAAGAACAGCCACTCTGCCGCAACTCATTCATCATAGCCTTCCCCCTTAGATAAAATACCCAGTGTGAAGAGTTGAGAAATGCACATTCACATTGCTTTTCCTCTAAAGAGAGAAATAATTCTTCCCAAAGATTTCCAATACATTTTATCTTGCCTGCATTTCAAATGGCTTTCAGACTGCCAAGAGAATGCAGAAAGCAAAATGTAATATATATTGGGGATTTAGGCAGAAAACCTGTAGACAGCTATTAACAATTGTCAGACTGGTATCTAGGAAATGAGATGTACAAATAGACAGTGTCTTTAAGTTACACATATAGGCAGCCTGTTTTCCTCAAATAAGCCAGCAGTCTAAACTGCCTACCACTTTTATTACTAATTTGGAAGTTCTCAGAAGTCCACTACAAGGCAGGTACTTCCCTCAGGGCTTATTCTTATGAGGAAGACTTGTTACTCTCCAGCAGAATTACTCTGCTTCTGTTCCCATGAACAGGAGGAAGCAGAGGTTAAATAAATCTTCCATTCCTCTGATCTCCCAGCTTAGGGATTTGTAGGGAACGAACAGGATATGGCTGGAATAACAAGCAATCAGTAACGCAGAGATGCTGTGAAGGGAATAGAAAAATAGAAAGTACAGATGTTTTCTTTTTCTTGCATTAGAGAGGATTGAAGCACTCCCCTAGCTCCCAATTCACTGTCCCATTCAGAAGACCATCCTCCCACTGTTCCATTCAGAAGATCATCCTCCCTGGAATAGGAACCTCCCTTCTCATTTTAACCCTATTTGTTTAGAGTGATAAGTACCTTCCCTTTGCCCTCACTATAACTTATGTGTTTGTGGGAACACGGCAGACGTTTCTCTCCAAAAGTGCTCATGAGAACAAGCCCTCAGTGTTTTCTGAGGAAGACATCTGTTCCATTTGAGGTAGCCCTCATTTGTTCAGTGATGTTGATAACAGCCCAGCAGAACAAGTATTTATTATTAATTATTAATTCTTCTTATTATTATTATTAACATTTATATAGCACCAGCCATGTGCCTGGTGCTGTACAGAACATAGAAATAGACGCAGTCCCTGCCTGTGGCTTACAATCTAAAAGACAAGGAGGGGGAGGCAGGGAGAGGGAACAGTGGGAGAGACAGGGGAGAAGACAAATATTCAGGCGGATGCGAAGTCTCAGGTGCGTGTGCTTGACTTGGTTACAATCAGGTTGGTTGCAGCAGTCTGCAGAGGAGTGCAGACAGTAAGTAGATGGGGAATGACAAACAGGCATTGGGAAAGGCGGCGAGGAAAAATGGGTCTTGAGGAGGGATTTGAAGGAGCGGAGGGAGGGGGCAAGGTGGATGTGGGTAGGGAGGGAGTTCCAGGCATGGGGGCAGCGAGGGAGAAGGGTCGAAGGCGGTTAGGTGAGCAGGAGAGACGAGGGAGAGTTAGAGAGAGCTAAAACACAAGGAACATTACTTGCACTATTAACATGGCAAGGGGAAGTAAAACTCTAAGCTTCCGTTTCTAGAGGTAACAGCAATGCTTCATACTTCCTGTCATGAGTCCTCCATCCTAAGCAACTCATTTGTGCCTGCACTAGTAGTTTGAGAGTGAGGTCACTAAGCATAGTTTGGGTGACAAATGATGAGCAAGATCATGGAGGGAGGAAGTTCAACAGCAATGATTTTCTGGGTAGAGATTCTTGAATGCCACAAAATGACTCCCCAAAATGTTCTGTGCATGTGCAAAATGGCTTCTGGTGTGTGTATGTGTGTGGGGGGCATGTATGCATGAAAGGCCACAACAGCCATTTTGTGCATGTGCAGAATGGCCATAGTGGCCATTTTGCAAATGCGCAGGGTATTTTGGGGTTTTAAAACCCTAGCAAGATCTTGCGAGTTCTTGCTGGGGTTGCAAGAATTTTGCAAGATTCCCGTAGAATGCGCAGCATTCTTGTTTCACCTCTAGACAATATTAGGGCAAATGGGAGTGTAAGCCTGCATTCTGAAATTTGGATTTCATCTGGAAACCATAACAAAAATATGTGGGAAATATTAATGGAATGGTAATTTCACATACCCAGACCTGCTAACATGGCCACTAAGAGATGTTTGGTAACGACGGTAAAATTCATCATGAACTCCTTCCTGGCCCCTCCCTCAGAGCCTGTTTCTGGCATCATTCATATATTCCTATTACAAACAGCCTGACGCCTCCTCAGGTCCGAGGCCCAGGGCAAACTACTCAGACTTTCCCCTACTGCCTGCCTTGCCTGCCAGTGTTGAGACCCAACACTATGATGGGGGTGGGGGTGGGGGGAGAGGAGGTGGCAGCAGCTCCTACCTTGCCTTGCTTTTCCATTCCTCAGTGACCAGCTTAGGGCTACTCCAACAGGAGGCAGGACATTTTAGCCATACAATGTGTTAGTACAACTACTGGAGCAAGTCTGCTACCCTTTGCGGGTGCTACCCTTTGCTGGTGAATTCCTTTATTGGGGTACTTTAGATATTGTGAATCCTGATTCACAGGTGCATGTACTAGATGACCCTTGTGGTCTTTTCCAGTTCTATGAGTCTATAATTATATGAAATGAACTCGGCAGAAAGTCTGTTGCACCTGTTCTATTGGGATATTACAACGAATGAAACTGGAACATTGCTGCAAAACATTTCAGCTTTGTTGGATCCATGTTTCCTGAGCGATCTCTGTCACTGGCAGGGGGGAAAGGGGAAGGGAATCTTAGGGCAGAAACAAAGGAGAGGGGGAACACCACACTCAGACAAGGGGGACGGGGCGGCTTGCTTTCACTAGTAGGGAGGCCTCCGGTAATAATGTCCCCCAGGTTGTTGGGTGGGCTTTCCCTCGTTAATGGAAGGCAACCCTTTTCATCACAGGGATTCTGAGAGCAAGCCAATTGCCCCAAGGGGAGGGAAAAAGGGATACACAAGGGAACCACGTAATCAGGGGGATACTCGGGGTCCAGGGAACCATGCCAAGAGGTGGGGGAAAATAAACCCAGGGGAGGGGGTGCCAGAGGCAGGGGCAAGGGACAGTCGAAGGGGGGGAAGGAGGGGCTCTCAATCCAGGGGTAGGGGCAAGGATAGGGGGGAACTCCAATAAACAAGACACGTGCAGGTATTATCACCCCACCAGGAAACCACGTCACAGCAATCCTTTCTCTCTCGCAGGGATAAATAGGGTAGTCACTCACTCACCTCTCACTCTCCACGGTCTCACAGCACCAGGGAAGGGAACCAGGCACTCGTACACGCTCACACACTCGGTCACTCTCTCTCTCTCTCTCTCTCTCTCTCTCTCAATATCTCAGGAATCCAGGGGCCAGTCTCTCAGAATCGATTACTGGCGGGGGTGCCAAGCCCTGCTGGCACTATTTATCCTCTTCCTTTGTCCCCAACCCAGAATGAGGCTCCCCTCCCCACGCCCATAGCAGGGCGTGCTGGGAGCGACCGACGGTGTGAGGAGGGGGGCGGGGCCCTGCCCCATCCCGTGCCGTGGTGTGGCCCCGCCCCCGTCACCAGCCCCGACGTAGCTCCACCCCCGCAAGGCCCTGCCGGCCCAGGCCGCCGCCGCTGCGATCCCGGGCCGCTTCCTGACAATCACAGTTCTATTGGGAAATTCCCATCCACCCTAGAAAATACCTAATGATACCTCCCCACAGCTCCCCACAAAAGATAACACTAAAAACCTTCAGCCCTATTTTAAATCTTCAGTCAAGGGCACATCACAAATACAGTAATATTTTTAGAGTCACCAGAGAGAGGGCATCTGGCCTTATCAACATGACACTAAATTTGTGGTCAAGAACAAACTTCCCTCCCAGGCTAGATAGGGAGTTGGCTTGGAGGGGTTTCATCTTCTCCTGCAGCATGGGGTATATGGCCAGAGTGGGCCCCAGGTATGTGCCACATGTGCGGCTGCACATGGCCCCACAGCTAGCTGGGGCCCCGCGCTTGCCTGGCTGGGCTGCAGTCTTTAGCCAGCTTCTCCCCCCATAAGTTCTACTGTCATCCCTCCCTGGCTCTGGTGCCCATCCTTCACCTGCCTCTGCCTCCTGGTAGTGCTGCTGCAGCAGCAGTGGGACACCGGGACACCGATTGGACTGGGGGATAAAGGTGTTTGGTTACAAACAACTCCTCCCCATGTGAGTGATCAGAAGGTAGTTACCTTGTAAAGAAGGTTCTTCGAGATAGCTCCCAACATTCTCACAACTGGGTTGTGCATGCTCAATCAATTCAAATAATAGACCACATGATGGTCTCAAGCTCCTCCAGTATAAAAAGCACTCTCCCCCCTCAGAATGAGTTCCTTCCAACCCTTTCTAGTAATAGAAGAAAAAAATTCCATGCGGGGCTGGAAGGGTGGGTGTTGTGAGATAGGAATCAGAGAACAGATCACGGTACAGGTTCAGCCATTTGGTTCGGTCTGCTTTGGTTCGCCCGTTTGGTTCGCCTGTTCGGTTCGTTCGCCGTGTTCGGGTTCGGCCATTCGGTTCAGTCCTGTTCGGTTTGGTTCGGGCGTTTGGAAAAAGACTCTCTGTGTGAGGAATGATGGCCCCAGGCCCATGACGGTGGATTCTGGGGCTAGAGTGGCAGCTTCTAGATACATATTGGCCACAGCCCTCCCTGCCTGTAACTTGACCCCAGAACCCCAACAGTGGGTCCTGGGACTGGAGTGGCTGTTTCTTGGTGCGTTGGAATGACATCGCCTCTGTGCGAGGAATGATGGCCCCAGACCCATGATGGTCGGTCCTGGGGCTAGAGTGGCAGCTTCTACATACATATTGACCACAGCCCTCCCTGTCAGTGATGTAGACCCCAGAACCCTGATGGTGGGTCCTTGGGCTGGAGTGGCAGTTTCTTTTTTATATATCTATCTATCTCTACACTAAATCTAGCTGCTATTAACTATTCTAAAACCTATTGAACTAAATGGAACGTCCTAATAATTAACTACAAAGGCCTTATCCTACAAACACATTGTATCTCTATCTAGCTCTATAACTAAGCTAACTACTATGTATATCTCTCTAGTAACTGTCTATCTAATAACTATCTATCTATCTATACAATATTACAGAGGGGGAAACACAAAGAACACAGGGAGGGGTACAAAACCGAAATGAAAATCAATCTAATAATATTCCTACTCTAAATAAATCCAAAACTTAAAACAGGGGAAGGGAATCAGGGATNACATTTTAGCCATACAATGTGTTAGTACAACTACTGGAGCAAGTCTGCTACCCTTTGCGGGTGCTACCCTTTGCTGGTGAATTCCTTTATTGGGGTACTTTAGATATTGTGAATCCTGATTCACAGGTGCATGTACTAGATGACCCTTGTGGTCTTTTCCAGTTCTATGAGTCTATAATTATATGAAATGAACTCGGCAGAAAGTCTGTTGCACCTGTTCTATTGGGATATTACAACGAATGAAACTGGAACATTGCTGCAAAACATTTCAGCTTTGTTGGATCCATGTTTCCTGAGCGATCTCTGTCACTGGCAGGGGGGAAAGGGGAAGGGAATCTTAGGGCAGAAACAAAGGAGAGGGGGAACACCACACTCAGACAAGGGGGACGGGGCGGCTTGCTTTCACTAGTAGGGAGGCCTCCGGTAATAATGTCCCCCAGGTTGTTGGGTGGGCTTTCCCTCGTTAATGGAAGGCAACCCTTTTCATCACAGGGATTCTGAGAGCAAGCCAATTGCCCCAAGGGGAGGGAAAAAGGGATACACAAGGGAACCACGTAATCAGGGGGATACTCGGGGTCCAGGGAACCATGCCAAGAGGTGGGGGAAAATAAACCCAGGGGAGGGGGTGCCAGAGGCAGGGGCAAGGGACAGTCGAAGGGGGGGAAGGAGGGGCTCTCAATCCAGGGGTAGGGGCAAGGATAGGGGGGAACTCCAATAAACAAGACACGTGCAGGTATTATCACCCCACCAGGAAACCACGTCACAGCAATCCTTTCTCTCTCGCAGGGATAAATAGGGTAGTCACTCACTCACCTCTCACTCTCCACGGTCTCACAGCACCAGGGAAGGGAACCAGGCACTCGTACACGCTCACACACTCGGTCACTCTCTCTCTCTCTCTCTCTCTCTCTCTCAATATCTCAGGAATCCAGGGGCCAGTCTCTCAGAATCGATTACTGGCGGGGGTGCCAAGCCCTGCTGGCACTATTTATCCTCTTCCTTTGTCCCCAACCCAGAATGAGGCTCCCCTCCCCACGCCCATAGCAGGGCGTGCTGGGAGCGACCGACGTTGTGAGGAGGGGGGCGGGGCCCTGCCCCATCCCGTGCCGTGGTGTGGCCCCGCCCCCGTCACCAGCCCCGACGTAGCTCCACCCCCGCAAGGCCCTGCCGGCCCAGGCCGCCGCCGCTGCGATCCCGGGCCGCTTCCTGACAATCACAGTTCTATTGGGAAATTCCCATCCACCCTAGAAAATACCTAATGATACCTCCCCACAGCTCCCCACAAAAGATAACACTAAAAACCTTCAGCCCTATTTTAAATCTTCAGTCAAGGGCACATCACAAATACAGTAATATTTTTAGAGTCACCAGAGAGAGGGCATCTGGCCTTATCAACATGACACTAAATTTGTGGTCAAGAACAAACTTCCCTCCCAGGCTAGATAGGGAGTTGGCTTGGAGGGGTTTCATCTTCTCCTGCAGCATGGGGTATATGGCCAGAGTGGGCCCCAGGTATGTGCCACATGTGCGGCTGCACATGGCCCCACAGCTAGCTGGGGCCCCGCGCTTGCCTGGCTGGGCTGCAGTCTTTAGCCAGCTTCTCCCCCCATAAGTTCTACTGTCATCCCTCCCTGGCTCTGGTGCCCATCCTTCACCTGCCTCTGCCTCCTGGTAGTGCTGCTGCAGCAGCAGTGGGACACCGGGACACCGATTGGACTGGGGGATAAAGGTGTTTGGTTACAAACAACTCCTCCCCATGTGAGTGATCAGAAGGTAGTTACCTTGTAAAGAAGGTTCTTCGAGATAGCTCCCAACATTCTCACAACTGGGTTGTGCATGCTCAATCAATTCAAATAATAGACCACATGATGGTCTCAAGCTCCTCCAGTATAAAAAGCACTCTCCCCCCTCAGAATGAGTTCCTTCCAACCCTTTCTAGTAATAGAAGAAAAAAATTCCATGCGGGGCTGGAAGGGTGGGTGTTGTGAGATAGGAATCAGAGAACAGATCACGGTACAGGTTCAGCCATTTGGTTCGGTCTGCTTTGGTTCGCCCGTTTGGTTCGCCTGTTCGGTTCGTTCGCCGTGTTCGGGTTCGGCCATTCGGTTCAGTCCTGTTCGGTTTGGTTCGGGCGTTTGGAAAAAGACTCTCTGTGTGAGGAATGATGGCCCCAGGCCCATGACGGTGGATTCTGGGGCTAGAGTGGCAGCTTCTAGATACATATTGGCCACAGCCCTCCCTGCCTGTAACTTGACCCCAGAACCCCAACAGTGGGTCCTGGGACTGGAGTGGCTGTTTCTTGGTGCGTTGGAATGACATCGCCTCTGTGCGAGGAATGATGGCCCCAGACCCATGATGGTCGGTCCTGGGGCTAGAGTGGCAGCTTCTACATACATATTGACCACAGCCCTCCCTGTCAGTGATGTAGACCCCAGAACCCTGATGGTGGGTCCTTGGGCTGGAGTGGCAGTTTCTTTTTTATATATCTATCTATCTCTACACTAAATCTAGCTGCTATTAACTATTCTAAAACCTATTGAACTAAATGGAACGTCCTAATAATTAACTACAAAGGCCTTATCCTACAAACACATTGTATCTCTATCTAGCTCTATAACTAAGCTAACTACTATGTATATCTCTCTAGTAACTGTCTATCTAATAACTATCTATCTATCTATACAATATTACAGAGGGGGAAACACAAAGAACACAGGGAGGGGTACAAAACCGAAATGAAAATCAATCTAATAATATTCCTACTCTAAATAAATCCAAAACTTAAAACAGGGGAAGGGAATCAGGGATGGAATAAGAGGGAGAGGGAAAAGGATTCAATGGAGGGGGGAGGGAGGAAGGAAGATTGAACACAGGGAGGGGTAAAAACAAAAAATAACACCTAAATCTATCTAATATAATCTAAATAAATGATAATATGGAGGTAAATGGGTTGGATGGGTGAAATAGGAGGAGGATNTAATATAATCTAAATAAATGATAATATGGAGGTAAATGGGTTGGATGGGTGAAATAGGATGAGGATGGCAATGGATTAGGAATAGGAAGGAACAAAAACTGCTGGGAGAGAGGGAGCCTTCTGAAATGCCTGCTGTTCAGGAACAGTGACTAGCTCAGAAGGTATTGGGAAGGGGGGAGGCAATCAGTTTTATTTCTTGCTGAGCCTGCCTCACCGCAAGTCCCATTGACTCTGTGTAGCCTAGACCATGGCGAATTGCAGACTGCAAAGCCAGTGGTCTGAGGAGAAAAGGGATGGTGATTGGGCAGGCTGGCTGCTACTCCAAGCCTCTTCACCCCTGGTGTCTGGACGTCTGTTCCTCAGCTGACTCCCCCTCCCTGTCACATTTTGCCTTCCAGTGACACGTTTTTGCCACCCGAATTCACCCGAATGCGATCCGAACTGTTCGGTCATTTTGATGTTTGGAATTGAGTTTGGTTTGGTCAGTTCGTGTTCAGATTCGGGTTCGGGTTCTGTTGTCCGAACGGCCGAGTTTGGGCTGAACTCCGAACTTCCGAACCGCATTCGAACATCCTTATTGTGAGAATGTTCGGAGCTATCTCAAAGAACCTTGTTTACAAGGTAGCAACCTTCTGTTCTTCTTTGAGTGGCTCCTCACATGCCATTTTTATAGGGCACTGCCGGGTGGTGGGTCCGTGGTCACGCTGGTGTGTGGACAGGGCATGCACACGGCCTCACATGCATCCCCACTCACCCTCCACTCATCCACACCCACAGAGTTACTGCCATTTCCTCTGGTTGCTCCATACATAGGAACAAGTGGGGGTGAGTGGGGATGCGTGTTAGGCGGGTGCGAACGGACCCCCACTCACTGTGGTTGCATGCAGTACGTCGTTCACTTGGGGCTCCCCCACCCACGTTAGCCACTAGCTCCATTAGTTAAGGCGGAGCTAATGTTCTGGGAGCAATTTCCTCTGGCTTGCAACCACGTTGACAGGGTTTTCTCTTTGATCTTCTTAGTAAGAGAGAATCTGGATAAACATCTTCCACTACTCCATTTCACAATGTGAAATGAGAAGCACATAACCTGACCATTTCCTGACTTCTGTATGCAACCAGATTCTCTCTTACTAAGAAGATCAAAGAGAAAACCCTGTC
>QEPC01008573.1:1953646-1984351 GCA_003113815.1 Sphenodon punctatus | reverse complement strand
CCAAGCAAACTTTAACAAACCTAGAAATTGTGTGTTAAGGCTCCCGCCTTAACTTCCACACCATGTAAGCAGTAAAGATGTTGTATGGCTTTGCATACTGTGCTCGCTTACAACTTAGGATCCATGCACCCACACTTTGTCTTGGCCTTTCAGCTCCAATACTCTTCCTTTGCAGGTTGGGGGCAACACTAAAGCTGAGAAGAATGCTATGTAAGTGTTTAATAAGAATTTGGGTACACTAAATGCCCAGAGGATATTAAGTCCACAGTCCTTTATTGGACACAACCAGTGTACACAGTCCCTGGGGCTGCCGGTTCAGTCGCCTCCACCCTGAAGGCCCAGGTTCGTCTCTCTCAGGCACAGGAGCACCACAGTCCATCCAGCAAGGCTTCAAAGCCCCCAGTCTCTGGCCAAGCCTTCCCCAGCAAAGAGGCTCCTCTCCCACTTGCCTGGGTCCCTCTGGTTCTCCAACCTTCAGCACCCTAGAGAGCATAGAGCAGGAAGGCTTGTTCAGGGAGATGTTGCTCCTTCGGCTCCCTAGCAGAGCCTCTCTCCTCTCTGCCTTGTCTCTTCTTATACACAGCAGAGTGGGCGTGGCTAGGTTTCTACTCTTCTGCCTTAAAGGGCCAGTAACCTGCCCACTCTGTCACAGGGGTTTCTCAGCTTGTGCTCCCCACAGGCTGATTACCCAGCTCTGGGGCTGGCTCTGCCACACTCCTGTGTGTTCTCATCCCTCTGGCTGGCCCACACAGCCCCCTTCTTAAAGGGACAGCAGCCCCACAAGACTTCTCCCTGCTACAGTATCTACTTTAGCATCTAATGTTAATTTCTCTCCTAGCTGCTCTTGAAGCCCTTACAAGAACAATTTCTCAAAGAAACTCCTCTATGCCCTTGTTGAAATGCATTCACTATGTGTACATTTTTATGCTTCATGCCAGTTATTTGTCCCTTTCTCTGATTTGCATGACAACTGGGTCCATAATTATATACTATCACCATGGATGACCAAGTAGGAAATAAAAACACAAGAGGGTAATCCAAATATTTTCAAGCCGGGGATTAGCTCCTTGGTGCTTTCCATGGAATGTGGGCTTCCCTCTGTGTGGGAGAAGATTTGAGCTGCAGCATTAGGCTATTGGCTTAGGTTGCTATATGGGATTGCTGCTCCCTTGACTGTCCTGGTTGTGAGAGAAGGTCTTCAAAATGATTGGCTCCGAGTGACCAATTTGAAGGTTGGGGACATGGGTTTGTGTCTGGCCTCCCTAGGACTTATGGGTTACAGTGCAGCCAAAAGACTGATGTGGAGAAGGTTGGCTGATGTAGCCCGGCAGGTTCAGAGGTCAGCCATTGGAGATCAGAGGTCCCAGGCCCTATATCTACAGTGGGCAAATGAGGTGCCCATTTTGTCCCCATATTTAGATCAGGGGTTGTCCGTTCAGGACAGAAGGCTTTTTCTATTGGCTAGAACAAACTATTCCCCCCACCCCCGGCTATAGTTGAGGGGAGATATAAAGGGATCCCGCTAGCCCAAAGGATGTGTAAATGCCATCTAAAGGCAGTTGAGTCCTTGGCCCATGTGTTTTTGGTATGTCCCCTCCATGAGATTGCTCGGCAAAAGTTCATCTCTCCAGTGAGTGCCCCTCTTTTAGGTAGATCTTCCAATTTTTATGGGAAATTCCTTTGGGGGAGCAGTGATTCAGAGGTGATCCTAGCAGTGGTCCATTTTATGCATCTGGTAACCTCTGGTGTTAAATGACTATTTTGGGGGCTGGTTTCCCCTTTTTTTTCTTTTTTCTTTTTAACTTTATGGGTAGCGAGGGGATATGTTTTGTTACATTATCTCTCTTTCCTTTTTAAATTAAAAATTCTTTGTGAACTTAAATGGTTGAAGGCTGATGGTTAGTATGCTAGTATGCTTAAAATTATATACTTTTTATATTTCTCGTATATATTTTATGTTTTGTTCTGTTTGTATTTGAATTTTTATTGTAGATTTTTGCAATGACCTCGGTCAAGCAGTAATAAACAACTAACTATTTTCAAGCCAATTTATACAATGCAATTAGGTGTAGCTTTTTGAAGATGTCAAAAGAAATACATAATATGCCTTGAAATGACATTGAATGAACAGCTCTGTTCTCATGACTGATTCGAGAACCTTTGTCTGCTTGGTCGACAAACTGGTTGACCTGATAGATGGGAAATACTCCAAAATAGGCTTTCATCAAATAAATACTAAGCTACAAAAGTCATCATTTGATGCTCACGATGCTGTGTTTCTTAGACATCCTTTTGCACCTTTCTGTTTGCAGAGGGTGACACTGGGTATTTTCAGATGTTATGAGATCACACTCAACCACAGTGAACCACGGTCAATCCCGCAGAGGGGCCAAAGCACCCTGAATGTCTGTTCAGCAGCCGCCAGATGTCCATCACAGTCAATACCCACATGGGGTAAAAATCAATCATGCTTCTGGAGCTCCCGGCCGGACCATCTCCAAAAGCGTGGTCAAAGAGATTCCCAGCAGGAAACAACAAAAAGTAATGTCTGGACGGCAATCACCGGCCAGAATCAAAGAAAATGATTCCCAGCCAGGGACAAATCAGGCAGCATTGCTGCCAGGCAACCAGCATCAACACAGGCAATGGAGGTATATTTAAAGGGCACACAGCAGCAGGGGGACGGGGCGGGATGGAGTGAGGTGGAAGGGAGAGGTGAGCGGAGGGAGAGAGAGCAAGGGAGGAGGGGGAGGGAGAGGAGGTGGTAGAGGCACGGGAGGGGGATGAGGCGGTCATGCTGCACCTGGAGGTGGTGGAGGGACAGCAGCAGCAGCAGCTGGGATGGGCTGACCCGGTGCCTTCTGGGTGTTATGACCACGGCCGGGAATCAGCATCACGTCTGTTGTGCTGCCCCAGCCTGTGATCTGCCGGTCCGATTCCCTGCCATGGTCCAAGTCCCATAATGTCTGTTCAGGGCTTTTTTTGACCACGGGGGGTGGTTGTTCGGTTCACCCCCACCGGGAATCCACTGTGGTGAATCGGGACCACGTAACATCTGAAAATACCCCATGTGACATGATAGAGTGCAGTGGGCAATACTTTCCATTTTGCATGGAAGTTTCAAAGTCATACATAAAGGAAAAAATGACTGAAGGAAGTCTGAAGAGCCTGTTGATTTATTGAGAATGTCAAATTACAATGGGTCCGGAGTCCTGACTGAAGCATGTGTAAGACAGCACCTGAAGGAATACCTCTCCAAGAACCCTGTGACTGACAATTCCTGACAAGGCATGGATGTCTATGTCTTAAATATGGGATGTCATAAGTGTCTCACTTCATCTCTTGTGTAATGGAAATAATATTTCCCCATTTCACAAAATGTAGTGAAAGTAAATATCTCAAAAAAATTACAATGTTCTCAAATTCTACAGTAAAAAAAGCTGCATAAATACTAGGATTCCCAGGTCTTTAGCCTAAACCTACTCCAGGTTCTTGCCCTGTGTTTAGTGAGACAGGAGAGTGTGAAGTCAGACTTGCCCCTCTCCCTGTATTCCAGATCCAAGTCAAGCTGTTAGTGGACTGCAGCTAGTCTAGAACAAATGCCTAGTCATGGTGGTGAAAAGCATAGTAAGCCAGTCCTTTTAAAACAATATTTATTTATCTTGCTTTCTGCCCCTATCACTGAATGTGAGTCCACACTAGAAGCTTGTCCTGGCATCTCAGCTATGATTGAGTGAGGGAGACGAGTGAATTAGGGATGCGCGAATTCGGTTCGGAAGTTCAGAGTTCAGACCAAACTCGACTAGTTCGGTCAACCGAACCAAACTTTCGAACCAAACTCGAATTTGACCGAACTGTTTGGTCGAATACGAACCAGTTCGGAAGGCCAAAAACAGCTTAAAACACCGGTTTTGAATGTACAAATTTTGTTCGAAAGTTCGGAATTTGACCAAACTCGACTAGTTCGGTCGACCGAACCGAACTCGATTTTTGAACCGAACCGAACCGAACCAAATTTCCGAACTCGGTTCTGTTCGCACATCCCTAGAGTGAATCCCTAGCTTTGAAAATCCCATCCTTTAAGAATAATATCCCAGTCTTTATTTACAACAACATTGTTGCTCACAACAAGCAAGGATTAATTTCTTGCTTAAACAGTTCAAGAAGTGTAGAGAAATGAGATAGTTCAGTCACCTCTGGTATTTGTTTTGGTAGTTCAGATAAAAGGATGCTAAGTTGCAAAGTATCTAGGTTCTCTTCCCATCAGTCATTGCCTGAGATTTGGGCCTCAAGTCTTCAGAAAAAGGACCAGATTAAGAAGCTGTTTCAATAATCGTCTACTCAGGCTGGTTTATTTTCGAAGAAATAGTCTCAGTTTGTCCAGCACATCAGCTCACTACTCACCCACACAAGCTCTCTTGCGTAGAGCTCCATTCCCATCTGGGCTAATTTACCTCTCTCTTCTGTCCCCTGTCTCCCTAATGATCCTCTCATCTAGGCTCCCAGCCTAGGTTTATATGAGCAGAGCTTTCTGATTGGCTGATCTCAACTGCCATGCAGGCCTGTTCTAATCAGCCTTCTGCCAGTCAGGCAGAAGCTGTGCAGTCCCAGTCGGGAGTTAGGTCTTCCTCCTGCAGGGGAATTAACCCTTTTCTTATGTGTCCATAGTGACTGCCTGCGGCCCAGCCCATCACAAATGGACTTTAAACAGCCTTTTCTATCCATTGTTCCAGCAAAAAAAAAAAAGGGAGGGACCGGGAATCATTGTCTTGTCTTAATATTTAATACAGAGAATTGTGCAACAGCTGGAAAAGCAGCTTCTTAGGAAATGGGTATGAAGCTGTACTGTATTTAGAACAAGAGTTTCTTGGTGGTGAAGCAACAATAATTTGGGTAAATATTTAACACTGAGTGCTCTGTGGTAACATTAAACCACATCTGAGTAAATACAGTTGAGTTTTAAAGCCTTTCACTGGCTAGGAGAAATGGAGTGTCAAGCAACTACCTTGGTCAAATATTTAACAATAAGGGCTGGTCAGTGGCTGGAAAAACAACTTCTGCTTTTTAATATTGAATGTTAAGAGGCACTTGGCTGCTACAAGAGCAACTTTTTAATAATATTTAACATGTGAATCCACTTGGCAGCTGGAAAAGAAATGGTGTATAAAAATGTTTAATGTATACAGCTGTGCAATGGCTGGAGGGCTCCCCTTTCCACAGTGTTTCATGTTTGAGCTGCTCAGTGACTGGAAAATAACTTGTAAAATAGCTTTAAAGCGTCAAAGTGGCAATAGCATATGCCAAACTGGAAATAATATCATGGAACAACAGTCCCACCAAGATGCAGCCCATGGAGAGTCTGGAGACCCTTTCCTTACTAATCCCTCCACCAACTGTCCATGACACCACATGAGACTTCATTCACAGAACACAATTTCCAATCACTGGCCGTACTAGGGCAACATCAGACTTCATTCATGGTGGCATTTTTACAATGTCTGGATTCAAAAGTATCTTCCTTGTGGTATCACTAAAGGTGATCTACGGTATTACCCACACCACAGAAAAAATCAAGGATGTTTCTATCACAGATCATTAGGGCTAAAAATTTGTCACGATCATGCCAAAAGTCACAATTTTAGTGACTTTTGCCTCCCTGTATGACTTTTGAGATCTTCCCATGACTTCCGTGATTTTCCCAAGTTTTTCGTGATTTCCCGTAAACTGAAGAGCAGAGCCGGCAAGAAACTGGTGAAAAGAGCACGCTCAATGGTGCTAAGAAGATCCATGGTGTCTCCTTGGAGCTCCAAACCCCTCCCTGGCTGTGGAGACGTGGCGGCACAGCAAGAAGCCGGAGAGAATAGCACGCTGGGGGCCACTGGGTAAAGCCATGACCTCTCCCTGGAGCTCCAAACCCCTCCTCAGTGTTGTTTCTTGTGGAGGGCGGAGCTTTGGGCATGGTCAAGTGGCAGCATGGCATGGTGTGGCAGCAGAATCAGAGGCAAGAAATGTTACCGTTGTTGGAGCTTCAAGAGGCGCCCAGGAGGAGACGGCAGCATTTCCTCTGCCTTTATCCCCTACTTGATCTTACAATCTAACCCTGGGGCTTTCAAAGGGCTTTACAATCCCTGGGTTTACAATCTAAGGTTTGCGGGGTGTTTTCCTCCTTCTTCTGTCCTGTGCTGGGTGGGTTACAATCTGTGCTGGGGGAGGGGGGGGGCTACAATCTAATCCCTGGGTTTACAATCTAAAGGGAGTGATGGTGGTGTTACAAAATACAATATTGAATACAAGTTTTTTTTAAATTACCCATGAGTTTTCTGTGACTTTTCCTCATTCCTGCCATGAGCAACTCATGACTTTTAAAGAAAATTTCTATGAGAAATTCATAGCCCTACAGATCATCAAATAACAGATCAATTCAGATGTCACAAAAATGCTACCATGCAGTAAACCCAAGGTAAAGCCATGGTGCTGGCACTGAAGTCCTCAGGTAGTAATCATGACAGCTGTGCTTTTCATCACTCTGGGTGTTTTTAGACAAGTGCCTCCCCACCCATTACCCACCCAGCATGCATATTGCAGGTCTGCATAGAGTGCCAATGTAGCCCTGCAACATGCATGATGGGTGGGTGATGTGTGGGGAGGCATTTGTCTAAGGCCGTTTTTAGACAAGACAGTACCAAACAAGTCCACCCAGTGGACACATTTGGTACTGCTCATTTACAAGTGGCAGTGGGTGGGTGCACGCTTCCATGACCCACACACTTCCACCCATCTCTCTGCACAGAGCAACCGGGAAAAATCCAGGTTGCTCCTTGTGGGGAAATGGGTAGCCGGTGGGTGGAGGCAGATGCACACCAAGTGCACACCCATCCGCTTCCGTCTAAAACCTCCCCCACCCATTGGAAGTATGTGTGCGCTCCACTGAGTCCACATGGACATGCCCCTGCTCCCCCCATAGCGTTGGTCAAAAAATGGCCTAAAAATACCCGCCCTCCCATATTCTTTTCTCTACACCTCTCCACATTTTTCACTTTCATTTAGCATTTTCTTTTACTATACCAGAATCAGCAGTTGAAAATTTCATTTTTTAGACACAACTGTTTTGAGAAAGAGATTTATTTAATCATATTTTGTTAAAACCAGGTGTTTTTTTTAATGACATCTATTTAGGACATGGGCATCTAAGATACATGAGCCACAGTGCTCCTGATGAGATCACACTAGAAGTTTATAAGGGTGTGCAATTTGTTTTCATTATTATGATAATGAACACAACAAGTTTAGTTTTAGTTATTGTAATAAAAAATGAAAATAATAATAATGAAAATGAAAACAAACTTTCATTTTTGGTATTGTGAATAATGGGGAAACACTGAAAAACACATTTCAGGCTATAACCTTTTTTTTCCTTATTCAATCCTGACATAACTTGGGAATATTGGACCCCCAATGGAGTTAACTATTTGTACCAAACATCAGAAGGATTTAGTAAGGGGAATCAATTTGATAAGCAATTGAATATTGTGATTTTGAGAAAATATGTGTACACATTTCTTGATAAAACTTCTTTGTCCTCCATTTAATTTACATAAAGCCTTGGAAGGTTATGAAATGTTTCATGATTACCATTCCTGCCAAATTTAGAAATATTGGATAAAGGTTCCCAATGTTATAAGCCATTAGCCTGAAAATGCATTTCTGACTGTAACATTTTTATTTTCTATCCTGTTTACAAGATATTTGTCAGTAATGTATCCCACACCTTCCCTGTCATCTCTGCCAAACTACAGGATAATTTGATAATGGGACCCAATTTTATAAGCAATTCAAGTCATCTCCTGAAGACCATTATTCAGATAAATAGCAGCACATGCAGTGCCAGTCAGAGGCAGGCACCTGTCATGAAAAGGGGAGAGATAATGTAGGAGGGAGGATGGGGAGTAACACAACAGACTTACAGACACATTCACCGGCTAATTACTGCATGTTTCCAGCTCTACAGGACCAATTGGTGGTGGCTTCAAGGCGGGCATAGGGGGAGGCACTGAGGCGGGCATAGAAGGGACATAACTGGGACTTCAGCCAGCAAGGAAAAAGGAATAGAGATAGCATCTCAGAAATCAGAAGACATGGTTTACATATTAATTATCATCACAATCACATCCTGGAGCACTGTGACAGAGGACATAAGAGAATCTCTATTGGCTCTTTCCTAAACAGAAGCATTCAAATTCCCAGTACCATGTGGGAGAGAGAAGCTGGGGTGGTTGCATCATGGAATGAGGATATTTGGTTGACATCTCTGCTGGCCAATTGGCATCACAAACAGATCTTATACCACAGTATTCAATTGCTTTTCAATCGTCCTCTTTTCTAGTGAAATCAATGTGAGTAGCATATCCACTTCCCTTAGTTCCTTTTGAAAGTCCTGGCCAAAATTCACTGACTTGGTATTTGTTGAGGATTTGCAAACAATTTTATTCATTAGTTCATAAAGGGTGTTTTTAGACAAGCACCTCCTCATCCATCATGCATGTTGTAGGGCTTCATAGGATGCCAATGCAGCCCTGTAACATGCACAATGGGTGGATGATAGGTGAGTAATAGTTGGGGAGGGGCTTGTCTAAAAACACCCCAAATTTCTGGTGTGACTGTTAACAAGTACGATAAAGTTCCAGTGGTTACTTTAGGGAGTGCCCTATGTAGCCTTAGAAGAGATATCCAAAGACACAACAGAGAGCAGGAACCCAATATCAATGGGAATTGTGCTTCTAAATCCCAGCAATGTTGTTGAATATTTCCTCACTAGTCATTAAGCAGTGGACAGAAAGAAAGTCATGACATTTAATAGGATCCCATGGTGCAAACAAACAATCACAAATAATGCCACTTCACACCAAACAGTTTGCAAGCAATATGTTTTTGTTTTGTTGGTTTTTTGTTTTGTTTTGGGTTGGATTTTTTTCCAGATACTTAATTTGGCAATTAATAAAAGTGAATAAATTTATAAAAATTATGACCTATTAATAAAAATCTCAAAAAAGATGGTAATGTTCCCAAGTATATTATTTTCTATGGATGTGCATATAGTTCCACTTCCACATGTGTACAATCAGAGACCTTTCTGAGTCTTAGCTAAGCACATGTACAAGAGCTGACATTACAGGATGTGGTAAACCTCGGACTGTGACCTGTAGACTTGAATATTATAAAATCTTCCCTTAGCTAAGAACGACTGGTTAGCGATGGCGCCATTGGGGTGATGGGTGTATAGTAAAAGTCCAATAGTTTTTGTCTGCCACAGTAAACCTTCAAAATGATCCCAGCTATTCCTTCTTCACCAGAAAGTCCCTACCTAATCAAAACAAGGCAACCAAAACCACATTTTTTAACAGAGTGCCGTAGCGCTGGCTCTGAGGTTCTCTGTTATCCAGTAAATGCATCTAGTCCACTAGAGGAAAAACATATTTCCTCCATATTTGTCAGCTAATGTATTGGCCCAAATACATTCCAGTCAATTGTAGAATACATATGATGGCACATAGCATTTAATAATTTTCAGTTTCAAAATTGGACAGACTTTGTACTATGAAGAAGATTTATTAGGGAGCCAAATACAGTACACTTTAAATATTATGCTCTATATATTATCTCACAGAGCTGAAGGATAGGTTTATATAATATATATTTTGTAATGTAAAATCTGGCAATCTCATGGTATTTCAACTGCAGCATCTTTCACACCCATCCAACTAATGAATGGTCTGTCAGTATTTCCACTGTACAGTAAATCCCTATGTTCAGAGAGTGTGCAGCTCATCTGTAAAGAATCACTCTGAGCTCACATCTGACACACAAATCTTTAATTCAAGGAAAATACTAGCAAACAGACCAATTTTGCCCAAATAAAGAAGGAGCAAGAGGATTTCTGACTACAGCACCAGTGTTCAGTTTTAAAGGTGATCCTTCATAATTTAAATTTAAAAAAAAGACTTTGGGGAAGCTGATCCATTTGAAATTTGCTAATCCATATGACTTTTTTGTGACTTGTGTTCAAATTAAGGACTAGTGTTAGTTTTAAACAGCTGAAGGATCATGCTCAGCCCTGGCACAAGGTTTTTTGCCACCCCAGGTGGCCCTGCACTCCCAATCCAGCTGTGAATTTTCCAGCAGTAGTTGGATTGGGGGTGGGTGGGGGGGAGCGTTCAGGAGACACCTCCCCCCCTGCAGCTGTCTGTGTGGCTGGATCAGAGGCGCTGGCACTAGCCTTGTTGCATTAGGGCCCTGAACCACTTGCTCCTATCACTGGGAAGTGTGCTACAACCCCAAGAGTGGGACCTCAGCTTAGACTTGCACTGGATCTACCCAGCCAAAGGTGGTTGACCTCAGCAGGAGCAGAGTGCCATCTGCCAGTTACCGGGATCACAGCAGCACTTCCCCCAGGAGAGCCATGCTCAGCCACTGAGATATAGTTTCTAGAGGGTTTGGGGTCATTCTGGAGATCCCTACCAAGTGGCACTCCCATCCCACCACCTTCACTTATAGCCTGAGGCTGAGCAGGTTTTCCAGCTCCCTAGGAGCATCTCAGGATCCTAATCCCATCAAGAGGACAGGGGTTAGTGTGAGCAGCACAGAAGATAGGAGGCTCTTGGTTTCACTTGCAGTTTGATGCTGCTTGGCATCACAGCCCAAGCACAGACATGAAGAAGCTTCACTGTCCCCCCTTGCCATCCATGCAAGAGGAGGCAGCAGTTCAGGACCAGGACATTATTTTCCTATGCTTTGGTCCCTCACTGGAACATGTCCCTGAGTGCAGTGATCTCCCCTTACCAGTCCCTGCAGTATGATCAGTTCTGCATGGAAGCACCAGTTGAGGTTGCTTCCAGCATTGTGACTGGATAGGGGGTGGGGGAGGGAATATTGAGTTTAAAGTAGTGCTGAAACGAGAATCAAATTGATTCTCGTGATAATTTCATGAGGAATCAAGAATTACTGTTCAGATTTTGCAGCTTTTTTGAACCCCAATGAGATCTCGGACAAATCTCGATTTATCGGTTACCGCAAGTTACTGTTTATCATTTACCTGTTTACTGGTGGTTACTGTGGGTTATTGCCATTTATTGATTGTATCAGTATTGCGATTTACCATGTGCCATGTGTACCAGTTACTGTGATTTGCCATTTGTCCCCGCACAGGAAATAAGGCACTTTCCCAATAAACACACAGACACATAGTTTTTTGGTTAAACTGGCCGCAACTGTTTATTAAATGACCAGCCCACGATAAACCTGTTAAAGAACAAAACCATTATAACCCAATCACCCTAACCATGAGAACGGTGGATCACTTATCCCTTTTCTTTAATTTCTCATTGCCAATTAGAATTTGTCAGAATTGCCCATGAGCCAATCAATGAGACCACTAATTTGGGTGAGTCCTAAGGGGAGTGAGGTACACCCTGACTGTTAGACCTGGCCATAATGACCCTCACTCCCCGCGTTCAGTACCATGTGTTGTTCCCCGGATTGGAGTTACCAGTCCAATCCATTCACCATTCGACCACCTTAGTCGTACCTAGGTAAGACTTGACACCTAGGCCCCACATCGGGACCGCTCAGATCCTGCCATGTGGTACCTTAGGCCAGTCTCCCTCTACCGGGATAGCAGCGGGGAGCCCCCCTTCCTCATCTGCTTCCCGGATCCAATTTCGGGTTGGCTTACCACCCTACATATACCAGATGTTCCCATAGCCACCAAGGCCGTTTTCTGGTCCTTTCCAAGATTTCCTTCCTTCATGGTACTGAACACCGCCACCAAGGTCGGCAATAATTATTGCTCGAACGCCCCCCGCACTCACCCAAACAATTACCCACTTAGGCCAGGCTTTTCAGCAGAACATCCCGGATTTTTTCCAAATATAGGTCCATACCTTGCTCTGAAAGGTGCACCCCATCGGCCCAATACAACTCGGGCCTGGTCCAAGTTATGTCACTGTGGACCAACCATATCCCCCCAGTCTCCTCTACCACTTTTCTGATCTCCTTATTAACCCGTTTGCGTGCACGATCCACCGCTCTCGCACTGTTCGCACCCGGCCACTTGATTCTTTGCAGAAGTGCCGTGAACACCAACAGTGTCCTGGGGAACATTTCCCTTATTCGCAGCCAATCCTGCCGCACCATTATAGATAAGTCCAAACCAGATCCCCTAGTGAGATCATTCTCCCCCACATGGAACAATATAACCTGGGGAGGGGAACGCCCTGTCCATCCCAAGAACATAGGCAGCACCTGGGGCCACAGCATGCCCCTCTTCCCCCTCCATGCCACCTCGGCATGAGGGGCCAACCCCAACTGGGTCCCCAACCCCAAGATCCCAGCCCTCCTTTTGGCCCAAACAACAAAACTGTGGCCTACCATCCAGACGACACTTCTGTCCTGGCCACGTTGCCACCCTGAAACATAAAGAAGGTAACCATTGTCACTACTGCTCGCAGTGTTCCCCTATTTCCTTTGTAGGGGGCGGACGTATGACTTGTACGCTCCTGACTTCCATCGGCCTACTGCCTTAATGTCCTCTACTGCCAGTCCCGCGGCTGCCGCTGAGGATGCAGCCCCAATTCTGAAGGAATGGGAACAGAACCGTCCCGCTACCCCCAACCTAACTAAGCATCGCCTCATTACTGCCACAAACTGGAAGCGTGAAAGCGGCACCCCTGAACGGTGTACCAACAACGGCCCCACAATTTTTGGTCTCACCGCTAGAAATGCCTCTAAACACTGGACCGGGCAGATCCGTGGCTCGGGTGATCTGAAGAGCACCACCTTCGCCCCCTTCTTCCTCTGATCAGTCTTTGAAATCCGAATACAGATTTCCACCCTATCTATTCCCATAGACACATCGCCCGACTGCAGGGCCCTACCCGACTGATCTGTACGTGAGCCCGCCACCAGCTCGCCCACCCTCAAAGCACCGAAAAAGGCGATAACAAAGGCCGCTTGAAACAATTTAACCTCGAACTCTTCGGTACAAATCTCCCGAAGCTTACCCACGATATCAGCCAACAACTTGGGGGACATCGGCACACGTGTGTCCACCCTGTCGCAGCCTTGCCGCTTCCAGGACTCGAGCATAGCCCGGAGGACTGGGGAGCCCGGCAGTTCTGAATTCCCTACCATCTTTGACAAGAAAGATAGGGCCGACCACTTCCCTGCAATAGTGCCAGGCGCCAAGCCTTTCTTCCGAAGCGCCAGTCCGAACTGCACCACCTGGGGCAGAGGAACTGGAAAAACTATTGACCAACCTTTGCTTCTGGCAAAAACACTAAACTCCCTCAACGCCCGTTCGTACTGTTGCCACGTGGCCGGCGAGACCGCCCCCTTTACAGCTTCTATAACCTCTACAATCCAAGGCTCCAGAGCTCCTGAGGAACGTATTCCTGTTTCTCCCTGGCCTGAGGGGCGAGTTCCCGAAAACGTTGTATCTGGAAACGAGAAAGGGCGTCAGCAATCTCGTTTTCTACCCCTGGCACATGCTTTGCGCAAAAAACTATGTTGTGCCTCAGACACCACAGAACGAAAAACCTCATCAGGCGCATAACCCTCTCGGACTTTGATGACAAACTATTCACAATGTGCACAACCGCTAAATTGTCACACCAAAATAGAACCTTCCTATTACTAAATTGCTCCACCCATAAATAGACCGCCACCACGATCGGAAATAACTCCAAGAATGTTAGGTCCTTTAACATCCCCGCGGTATCCCAGCGGGTTGGCCACCGTTCTGCACACCACCTTCCGCGGAAGTAAATTCCCAGCCCCGCCGACCCCGCCGCATCAGAGTGCACCTGCAACTCCGCGTTCACTCGAGCCACCTGCCTCCACATGCTGACCCCGTTGTGGGATTGGAGGAATTCTACCCACACTCTTAAATCCTCCCTCATCTCCTTAGTGACCCTGATATGATGATGCGGCAAGGAAACACGGGCCGTCTTTGCATAAAGGCGGGACAAAAACGCCCTGCCAGGCGCAACCACTCGACATGCAAAATTTAGCTTACCCAATAGGGATTGCAACGCCCGCAGTGTCACCTTGCTAGCCCCCATGCAGGCCGTGATGTCACTACGAAGTGCCCTCAACTTGTCTTCCGGCAACCGGGAACACTGCGCTATCGAGTCCAATTCTATCCCTAAATACGTCAAGACCGGGGCGGGACCCTCAGTCTTTTCTTCCGCCAATGGCACTCCTACTAACTCCGCTACCTGCCGGAAGGTCGTCAATAGCTCGGCACACTCTGCTGACCCGGCTCTCCCGATAAATAAATAATCGTCGAGATAATGAGAAATTAGCCGGGTCCTAGCCCTTCGTTTAACAATCCATTCCAGCGCAGAGCTGAATTTCTCAAAAACGGCACATGAGATAGAGCATCCCATAGGCATCGCTTTATCATAATAAAATTGACCCTGGAATGTAAACCCCAACAATTCAAAATCCTTGGGGTGCACAGGCAAAAGCCGGAAGGCGGATTTTACATCGCTCTTTGCCATCAGGGCCCCTTTTCCACATTCACGGACCAACTCCACCGCTTGATCAAAGGAAGCGTAGTGGACCGTACAAAGCTCCGCTGGAATGCAATCATTCACCGAAGATCCCCGGGGGTGCGAAAGGTGATGTATCAACCTGTACTCCCCCGGGGCCTTCTTAGGCACTATTCCTAACGGCGATACCCTCAAGTTATCCGCTGGCAATGCATCAAATGGGCCCGCAATCCGGCCCTCGGCCAATTCCTTTTTTATTTTTATCTCGACGACCCCTTCCATGCCCTTGACTGATCGCAGGTTCCTTGCCATCCCGTGCTCACGCCTACCCTCATATGGAATCTCAAAACCGTATTTAAAACCATTAACTATATAACATGCTAACTCTGGGTCGGGATAGTCCCGCAACAATTGCTCTAATACCCACCACCTAACTGGGGTTGGCGCCCTTCCCTGGGCCAGCCTGCGCCCCACCATTTCCTTTTCCAAAACCGGGTTGGAAACCCCGTTTCCCTCTTTGATTGGTTCCCCGTCGACGCTGACAATTGGTGGAGGGGTGGGACCCTCCGCATTGCAAACACGCATGCCGGAATCTACAAGAGGAACGAAAACACTTCCCCTCGTTGAAGTCCCAACACGCGAGCGATTGCTGCCCTTTCTTTGTTTGCTCCCCCCGGAAGCCATCCACTGGCTGACCATCACCCTTAATGATGATATGGCCGCTGTCGGCGCGCACAACCTCCTTCCCCTGGACACACTCTAACCATAGGTCGTGGTCCTTTACGTCCCAGCGCACCCCGGGTGTGATTGCTGCATTCTGACGAAATGATTCGTCATACCGCAGCCAACCAAAACCGTCCTTTGTGAGGTATGCCCGCCGCACTATGTCAAAATATTTCCACAGCGCGACTGCCCTCTCTGGGAATGCTTGCATAACCACGCCAGCGTAGACGATGAAGGCAGATTCCCAGTTGGCCCAGTTTCTATCGATCCTGCGCCTCTTCGCCCTTTCAAACTCCTTTGCATCTGGCCGAGCATTAGGATCCGGAATTGGATCACAAAAAAGGATCCCAAAGAGATCAATATAATCTCCCTTCCAGATCTTCTCCCTCACTGACTGCAGGAGATGCACCCCCAAAGGAGCCGAGACCCGGGCGTACCCCCCTTGTAACGGGGAAACCTCCTGTGCAGCCCCGACGGTTGCTACTACCCCTTGACTAGCTACACTAGCCAGTTGTGCTGTCTGCACCACTGCTGGCCCCATTTGCAGGGCCTGTCCCCCGGCCTCTGATGCCTGGCTAACCGCCCCCTGCGGACGCCACACGTTGTCCACCCACACGAGACGGTTGGGATCCTGTTGCACGGGTAGTTGACCCGCCCCTACCCCAGACCAACTCACCCCTGGCTGCCCAGCCATTGCTGTCCCTGGGGGTTCGGCTGGTCCCCTGCCTGTCACCCCCAGGCCACCCATCCCTGTTTGCCCTGCTATTGTTGCCCCGAGGGGTCCCACCATTCCCCCGCCTGACCCCCCGCTGTTCTCGCCTTCCATCAAGCGCGGTCCGTGATCCTCCCGCATACCCGCGCCCTCCATAGGCGGCTCGGCTCCCTGGGCACCCGCAGGGGACGTGACCAACTCACCAACACTGCTACCCGCTGCAGCCGCCGCCTCGACAACTTGCAGATCCGGGCGCCTTGATGCTAGGGCCGCCTCAGCACGGGGTCCCCTGCCTTCCTCGAGCAGCTGAGTAATTCGTGTCATCTGCTGCTCCATCCTGTTCACCTTTTCTGCCAGTGCCTCAACTGCTGGCCCTCCAAATTCCTGTCTCACCCTGTCGTGGGACTGTAAGGACACCTCTTGTGGGTTATGGCTCTGCCTTCCCCCTGACAGACCCCCAACCCGGCCTGGGTCGAGAATGCCTGAAGCCTCGAGCCTAGTCATCATGCTGTCCCACCCCGTCATTCTTGCTTCCATGGCCTGCAAAAAGGCCTGGCCATGCCCCTGGTGAAGCCACCCCTCAGGGGGCTGCTGGCCACCTTGGGCCCCCACCGTCTCCCCATCGCGCCCCCCAGGCACTAACCCTGCATCCCTCGTTGGGGGTGCTGCTCCCCTGCTGAGGAAAGGCCCGCCTGGTTGCACGAGCCCAGGATGCCCTCCTCCTACCCCAGGCCCCACTGCCAAAGGTGGGAAAACGGGCACTGGAGGAGCCCCCTCTCCCATCTCCCCTCTATCTGGTACCAGGGTGGGGGGCTGAACCATCGCCCACTTCTTTTGCCCCCTCTTTCCTTGCGGCCTGCCCGCCGCCTGTCCCTTCTTGGTTCGGCCCATTCTCGGGGCAGAACCGGAAGGCTTTTGCGTGGTGGTGGGGGGTAAAGAGGGTCAGAGTCTCACCCAACCCAGCAACTGTGCACCAATGCCGGTGGGGGAGGGGGGGGTATAGCGTCCCCCAAGGCCCGAGGCTAATTCGCCTGGAAAAACCCCACCGAGTTGAAGGAGGAGAGGGGGGTCCCCAGCACCCCCCCTGTGCTCGCACCCTGTACCCCCAACACCTGCAGGAAGAAAAAGGAAGGAGGGAGGAGGGAGCAGAGTCCTTCTCCCACCCGGCTATCTGATCCCCTCGTGCCCCCCGCCGAACGCCCTCTGTTTTCCTGAATCCCCCCCTTTAACTCCCGGTCCCGGGTACTCCCTGCTGTCCGCTCCGACCGCCACGCTCAGATCCTCGCCGCTCCTCGAAAGGCCTCCCCCGCTTCACCTAAGCCCCCGACACGCGTCCGACTTCTGGCGCTGCTAGCGGCCGAATGCCGCGGCTCGCACGCCTCCCAGACCACGTGGCTCACCTGAGCCAATCAGCTTGCTGCATTTTCGCGCCTTTAGTCCCGTTGCAAGCTGCAACGAGCCCGTTGCAGCATGCAAGAGACTGACCCAGGGAGCAGTCCTGGGCGGCTTCCCGCCCCCGCACTTGTGCCGTTATTCCCCTGATGGGGCGTGCACAAATCTGTCCCCGCTGCGCACAAGGCGCAGCGGGGTCCATTACAGTGTTTATTGGTTTATTTATTTATTTATTTTAAAAATTTGTTATCCCGTCCCTCCTGCCACAGGAAGCTCGGGGTGGCATACAATCCTTGGTTTGTTACTATATTTATTGGTTATTGGTTTATTGGTTACTTGGGGGGTGGTATTTTTTTTATTGTTTATTGGTTATTTGTTATTGATTTATTGGTTACTATGTTTATTGGTTATTGGATTTGACTCACAGGCAACCCGGTAAACAACAGCCTGGTAAATGGTAACCAACAGCCCGGTAAACGGTAACTCGGTAACTGGCAATCCAATGGTAAACAACAATCTGATAACTTGAATGGTAATCCGAGAATCAATCATGTTCTCGAATAGTAATTCAAGAAAAGATTCTTGACTAAAAATTGTCAAGAGATGGCAATGTTCTCGGTTATTGTGTCTCATTTAAAACAAGACGAGAATTGTGATTCTTGGTAATAACTGAGAAAAAGTCAAAATTAAGTTTCATCCCTAGTTTAAAGTGATGACTCTCCTCCCCTGTCTCTCTGACCCCAATTCAGTTGCAGAGTTTAACAGCAGTGGCAGCTAGAATGGGGGCAGGAGAAGGGGGGTGGAGATTCTCCTCTTTTAACTTGCTGTGTTAGGTGACAGCCTGTGATGCCTACATGGTAGCACTGACCCTGATCATGCTTCACATCATGAGATACTCTTGAGAAAATTAAGTAGTCATGGGATAAGAAGCAATGACCTGTTATGGACTGGTAAATTGTTAAAGGATAGGAAACAAAGGGTAGAACTAAATGGTCATTTTCCACAATGGAGATAAATAAATAGCAGGGTGCCCCAGGAGTCTGTACTGGAACTGGTTTTGTTTAATACATTCATTAATTATCTGGAAAGGGAGTAAAGAGTGAGGTGATCAAATCTGATTACCCAAAGGGTATTAATAAACATGACAGTGTCTAGTTCACCTGCTATGGCCCACCTGGGCCAGCATCACACCCCACGTCTCTGATTCCTGGCTGCCAGATGCGGGTCTGGTTCAGACCCCGGTGGGATAGGCGGTTGGCCCAGATCACAGTCTGAGCCCAAGGGTCACCTAGGTGGGCCATAGTGGGCCTATCTGGGTGTGTGTGTCTGTTTCCATGCCAGCCCATCCTGGCATGGGCAGTTGCTATGGAGCAATGGCTGCCTGTCATGTGATGGGTAGGGCACCAGCCACAGTGTGGGAGAAGGGCGAGCTGCACGTCACTCCCTGGCCAGGTCAGGTCAGACTGGGGAAATGTTTATTCTCTATTCAGTTCCCTGACCTGTCCCGGCCGTGGGTAGCCCCCCTCCCCCCGCTCCTTCCCGAGCTGTGCATTTGTTTTTACCCAATGTTATGACACCAGGAAAAATAATCCTAAGTGTATATACACAATGCTGAGATCTAAATTAGTTGTTACCACACAGGACCAAAATCTTGGACACACTGTGAACAATTCACTTAAAAACTTATCTCAGGTGTGGCAGTGGTCAAAGAGGCAAATAGAAATGTTAGGAATTATTTGAAAGGGATAGAGAATAAAACAGAAAACATCATCATGCTGCTATATAATAGCCCCTGGCTGCCAGAAAATGGTGGCCAGTGGGCCCCTTATCACGCTCCCTTGAAGGAGAGACAAGGGCTGGGGGATTTTGCACTCCCCGCTGCAGCAAGTTAGCTGCAGTGGGAAGCAGATCAGGGAATTGCACCAGCGGGAACATCAGCCGGGTCCGGTCAGAGTTGCCCCGGCAACGGGCTTCTGGCCAACCCGGTGGCGTGGCATGGAGGGCCCTCCCCAGGTAGGGGAAGAGCTTCACCACCGGTCCAGGTGGCTTCCTCATCATTCAGTGAGGGAGCCTTGAGCTGAAAGCAGTAGCGTTTGCAGCTCACGGGCTGAAGCCTTCCCCCCCCTTACTGAGCTGAGGAGGGTGTTGGTGGGCCGGAGCCTGGAGCTGCAAGTGGCATTGGAAGTGTGACCCAAAGCCCTTTCCTCCCACTCAGCACAAGGGCTGAGGATGGTACAGCAGGCCTCTGCCCACCCCCACCCCACTCCAAAAGTGTGGATGCAATCTCAACTGCTAGTGAGTTGGTCACTGGGACCTGGGGCAAGGGAGTCGAGGGCCAGGGTCAGTAGTATGGGGAAGGCCAAGAAGAGGAACTGGCCCAGCCCAGCCCTGTGGCCTGTCCAGCCATCAGCAGCGGTGGTGCCTGCCCCGGGGAGAGGGAGGGGGCATGAAGCTGCCCAGGCTCCTATGAGCGAGGAAGGAGGAGAATTCGTCGTATCCCTCCAGGAGAGGCTGGCGGGATGTGAGGCCCTGATGGTGCAGATGGCAGCTGCACAGCAGGGACACCCTCTAAGGGTGCGGCCTGCAGCATTGGCCTCACCAGCGGGGCAAGGCCCAGAGTGGTTAGAGCAAGGGGAGGTGGGGATTCCCTCCTTGGGTGGACACCGGGCCCAGGGCTTGCCCAGGACCACCTGGGGAGCCCCTGAGCAAATTCCGGCCTCCGGACTTTACACTTGGCCATTGGTTGAGGCCCCAGCCCCCCCCAGATGACTAGCCTCGGCAGGGGGGCAGGAGGGTAGTATCTCCACCCAGGTACCGTTAGGGTGCCTTGATCCCCCCCCAGCACAGGGGGTGGGAACAGCCCACTGAGGTGGGGGGGTGGGGTGATTTGGGATTTGGGCCAATGAGCTGAAGTGCTAGTGGCAGCTGGTCCGGCCCTGGTCCCGCATCAGGTGCCCTTCCCCCCCGCCAGAGAGCTGGGCAGAGGGGGGCATCCTGTCCCTCTAACAGGAATGTTGCCATGGCAGCCCAGGAATCAGGAGATGAAGGAAGGGAGCAGGAGGATCCGGACACACTCAGGAGGATAGAGGCATTGGAGCTCAGATTACGGGCCATGGCAGAAGACTACCAGCCCCCACCATTACCAATGGAACCACAACCCATAGCCCCAGTTGATGCAGGTAAAGGAGCGACATGGGTGATGGGGTACCTGCCTGGGCCAGCCCAGCCCAGCCCAGCCCCCAGCTTACCAAGCCATGGGAGCGGGGAGTCCATTTCCAATGTGGACAGTCAGCCCCCCAATGGCTACCCAAGAGGGGCAACGTGCCCAGAAACATGTCAGTGTTTGCAACACTGTCAGGGGGGGGGAATGAGACACCCTGCCTCTGGTAGAATGGAGCCTCAGTATCTGCCTCAGGGCTGGGAGTCCCCACCGCAAGGGGAGCAGTGGGTGCAGACTCCCCGTCGGAGCACTAGGCTGGGACCACATACCCGGGGGGTGGGGCAGTTCCTTGCAGGCCGTAAACTCTGCAAGTATGGGTGCAGCCTGGGGGTTAACCAGGGTACACAAGCCAAGTGGTACGTCCTCTCCCGCCTATGGGAGGGGGATACACAGATGTTTCATCCCCGTTAGGTGACCACTTACTGCAGCCCACAAGGGAGAAGATCTGGCAGGGCGAATATGTTGATATATTCACCCTTCTGTTCATGGACCTGATCCCTGACTCGAGCAACAGGGAGGATAAAAATGACACAGAGCAGTTTCGCTGCCCCAAGGCAGACAGGAATTGGGCCAATTGGACCTTGGCCTTTTCAATTTATCAGGGGATAATAGTGCAGGCTTACCTGGATAGGGCGTACGCTCTAATGAAATATGTGGACATAGTCCCTTGTGCTTATGACACCGACCCCCCCCCCTCGGACTTGGCTTAGGTATGACAAGGCATTTTAATACCGGACGTCGTATATGCTGGGTCTGAGGTGGGACATTCACACAAATGATCTGTGGTTGAATTGCATGAACGATTCGGCCATAGCATCCAGGGCAGACAGTGGGCATGTACTAACAAAAGGGGGGGGTTTGCCCCCACCAATGACCCCTTTTGGAGTGAGGGGGGAGCAATGTTCGGAATTCTCACGGTCAGGAAAGTGCGGCCGCAGAGGATGTAAGTTCCGCCATGCTTGCGCCATTTGCGGTGGGTACCATGCCACGATGGTGTGCAACAAGGGGTGGCAGCCGTGGGTGAAAGAGAAGAGCCAGTCGGGTCCACAAGGCAAGGGTTGCCAGGGTGGCCGTGCGGGGGGCACTTTGGGAAAGGGCCCCAACCCCAGTTAAGGTGGAGAAGTTAGAAAGGGCATTACGGGATCACCCAGATAAGGAGAAGGTAGCTTATATTGTGAGTGGTTTTCATGAGAGGTTCAGAATACCAGCAGTGGGGGTTCAACAACAAGTGAAGCCAGCCCCTAATTTTAAATCTGTACTAGGAATGGAGGGAGTGGTTGATGCCAAACTTGAGAAGGAAGTACAGGAGGGTAGAGTGGCAGGGCCATGTCGTGGTGCCAAAGAAAGCTCCCGGGGAATTCCGTCTCCCACCCCCGAGGAGGATCAGTAAATAATGCCATTCCTAAGGAACTCATGACTGTCCACTATGCGTCTTTTGATAGGGCAATACAGTTGGTAAGGAGTGCAGGCCCTAACGCATTGTTGGCCAAGGCGAATATCAAGTCTGCCTTCCGACTGCTGCCAGTTCACCCGGAGAGTTTTCACCTCCTGGGTTTCCAGTTTTGAGGCCGGTATTACTTTGACCGGGCCAAGCCGATGGGCTGTTCAATTTCATGCTCAGTGTTTGAGCGTTTCAGTTCCATGGTCGAATGGGTGGTCTGGCATTGGGTGGCAGGGAGGGAAATGACAAAATACCTCTATGATTTCCTCTTCATTGGCATAACAAGGATGCGGGAGTGTGTAGGGCTAATGGAAAAATTCCAAGGGGTGGCAGATGAGCTGGGGATCCCTTTGACCCTGGAGAAAATGGAAGGTCCCTCTACCACTCTCACGTACCTGGGTATAGAGCCTGATACAGTGAGGGCCCTCTCCCGCCTTCCTGGAGATAAGCTAGATTCCCTGAAGGATAAAATAGCTGGCTGCTATGCTGCGGTAAAGGTCACAGAAAGGGAGTTGCAGTTCTTAGTGGGGAGCCTTAATTTTGTGTGTAGAGTGGTGGCCCCCAGCCGGGCATTCCTGGCATGCCTGTATTACAAGTTGAAAGGAAGCCTCCCCCCCCCCACGCACGATCACATACGGGTCACTAGTGAGATGAGAAGCAATCTCCGGACCTGGGCAGAATTCCTGGATGGGTTCAATGGGGTCAGCTTCTGGCGGGAGCAGCTCCTGCTGGAGGCTGAGCTCCACGTTCACTCGGACGCAGCTGGTGGCTGTGGCTGTGGTTTTGGGGTGTATTTTCAGGACAAATGGTGCACTGCCCCTTGGCCGCTGGAGTGGACAGAGTGGGGGGGTCATGAAGGACCTGACCTTCCTGGAGTTTTTTCCAATTGTACTGGCAGTACATATCTAGGCTGCTGAATGTAGGGACCACTCTATCCTTTTATGGGTCGACAACATGGCAGTGGTACATGTAATCAACTCATCGTCCTCAAGGTCCCCTCGGGTCAAGAAGCTGGTTATTAGGGCATTAGTGTTGGTGTGCCTGAGGCATAACGTTCTGTTTGTTTCTCGGCATGCACCTGGCATTAGTAACGGGATAACCTATCCCCTTTCTCACTTCCAGATGGAGTGATTTTTCTCCTTGGCCCCTGGAGCCACTCTGCCACCGGAACCCCTGCCTTCAGCACTGTGGATCCTTGGATCCTAGAGCTGTACAACGTTATACAGGGATCCGTGGCATCGCAAACCCAGGCAGCGTATATGAGGGTCTTCTTTGAATTCCAGGAATTTCGAGCACAACGGGGTTGGTGTGCGGGCTCTCCCATCCATGAAGCACACATGTTGCAGTTTGCCCTAGCATTGAGGTGCCAGGGGGCGGCTGTGGGCACCATTGCCAGGAAGGTGTCAGCATTGGGGTTCATGAGTGGCCTTGCAGGCTCCCCCCCTCCTGACCGAGTTTTTTTCTATGGAAGAATGTTGGAGAGTTGGTCGCAAGAGTAGGCGAAAGAGCTGGACAGCAGGGCTCCAATCACTCCCGTCCTCCTCCTTAGGATAACCAATGCCCTTAACCGAGTTTGTTTTAACTCTTTTGAGGTTTTACTGTTTACAACAGCTTTCAAGCTAGCCTTTTTTGGAGCCTTTCGTGTTAGCGAGGTCGTAGCTGAGACCAGGCGGGATGTCTCAGGGCAAGCCCTTTCCATCGATGATGTAAGGCTGAGCAGCAACACGCTCCACTTGGCACCTGTGTTGGTACAAAATGGATCAGCGGGGCAGAGGCCAGGTGGTGATCCTGCTCAGGGCGGGCTCCCCTGAATTGTGTCCTATTCAAGCGGTGGAAGAGTATAATAATGTCCGACCGCAGTTAGCTGGCCACTTTTTTAGGCACAGTCACGGCCCCCCCTGTGACTTGATACCAGTTTACTGCGGTCCTGAGGAGAGCACTGTCCTGCCTTGGTCTTCCACCCTCAGAATATGGATCACATTCTTTTCATATCGGGGCTGCATCCTTTGCAGCCGCAGCAGGCCTCCCAGGGCAGGGAATAAGAGCAGTGGGGTCGTGGTGCTCTTGGACATATTGCACCTACATTCGGGATCTTGTACACTAACCATGTGCCTTCCATCTTCATTCAGGTGCAGCGAGGTTTTGCAACAGGATTCTGGTGTGGATCATCGGCCACAGTCTGGTGTGATGGGCCGCAAAGGCTGCTGGCCAGACTCACTGGGGAACCCAGCTCACAGAGCTGAAATTTGCTGGATGGGGTGGAGCGGCATGCGTTGGCACAGTTACCCCGCATGCTTAGGGCGGTGGTGGCTAACAGGCCACCTGATGTGGTAATCCACTTGCGGGAGAATGATATACCTAGATTAATGGGTGTGACAATGGTCGTTAACATCAAGGCCAACCTACTACAGGTGGAGCGGCTTTTCCCTGGGGCTACCATTATATGGACAGACTATGTAGCATGCTTGAGGTGGGACAATGCCCTGAGCCCATGAAAGGTCGATAAATCTCAACGTAATATCAATAGGGAGGTGGGAAAATGGTTTAACTCTAGTGGAGGTATAAGGATCTCTCACCAAGGGATTACGCACAGGTCTCCTGAGCTTTAGCACCCTGATAGGGTACACTTGTTGCCAGAAGGCAACAGACTTTATTTGGCCACATTGAAGCAAAGTTGGTTGAAATGTTATAGTTAGGTTAGGCTGGGTGGGGGTCGGAATCGTCCGATGTAGAATCGGCGGTCCCTTAGTGGCAGGGGTCCAGCACTGTTTGGTGTTAAATAGTTAAGTAAATAGCAATTGGAGGCATTTCCTTAAGAGATGGGGAGGTGACATCTGGCGCAAAAGCAAGACATGGCAAGCGTGAGGGTCATATCCTGGGGAGAGGTGCCGGTCAGAAGGAGGGCAAGGACAAGCACGGTCCTCAGTCCTTCAGCGCTGTATCCTTGCTCCAGTCTGGAAAGGACATTGTCCCTTTCAATCATGGCCTAGGGGCAGTGAGCGAAGGGGAGACGTGGTTTTGGGCTAGCACTGGAGGGCACATCCAGGCCAAGTTCTGTTTGGTTATGGTACTAATGAGTATAAGAGTTGGGAGTACTGGACCTGAATTGCTTAGAGGCAATTACCTCACTTAGCCTAATCATAATTTGAATAAAGAGTGCGGCCCTTAAAACCCCAACTTGGAGTCCTTGTCTTATTCCGGGTGCGTCGACAAACCTATGGTGAATCCACATCTTGGACATTGTGTTCAGTTCTGGTTCCCCATCTCAAAAAAGATATAGTAGAACTGAAGAGTGCATACAAGGCAACAAAAATGATCAAAGGTATGGGAAGGTTTCTGTATGAGGAGAGGCTCAATAGGTATGGGCCCTTCAGCTTCAAAAAGCTACGACTGAGATGGGACATGATAGAAGTTTATAAAATTATGAGTGGTGTGAAGCAAGTAAAATCAGGAGCTTTTATTCACCTCTTCAAATAATACTAGAATTAGAGGACACCATGAAACTAACAGGCAGCTGATTTAAAACAAATAACAGGAAGTATTTTTTCACTCACCATACAATTAACTTGTGAGAACTTATTTCTAGAAGATGCTATGAAGTCCAACAGCATAGCTGGGTTTAAAGAAGGAGTAGATATGTTCTTGGAAGATAGATTCATAAATGGCTATTACTTTATTTGGTTTGGGGATGCAACCTGACTGTCAGGAGCTGTGAGTGAAAAAAGGGGATGGACCACTCTGTTAGGACCTGTTGGGTATTTCACAAAAATGACCTAGAGTGACAACTGTCAGAGAAAGGAGACTGGGCCAGCTAGTCTCCCATTCCTCTTTTAATTCACTTATTGAGAACAGATTGAACAGATTGGCAGTTCTTTAGAACTGTTTGTTAGACCCTTAAAAAGGCACTGCCAGTGTGGTTCAGTAGCTCTGGGATGGGGCAACTACAGGAAACATCCTTGTTTCTAATCTTCCTTATGTTGCCCATGGCATCTTTCTCTCAGTGGACTTCTAAAATAAATGGGCATTCACGCACACCAGAACAGATATTGGTTATTACCCAAATAGCCATCTTCAGTTCAGTAGAGTATTTTAGACAGGTTTACCTTTTTTTCTGGTACTTTTTTCAGCTCTGCATACCCCCTCCCCCATGTTTTCATTACATATCTATGGTAACTGGAGGGCTAAAAGTTAGGCACAGGCTATTGGTTGCATTCTCATGTTACGTTGGCAGTGGATGTTACCAGATGTGACACTGGGTGAAAACAAATGAGACAGTAGCCCCCGTTAACCGATGAGTCACCTGCTTATCAGTTTGATGACCACGAGATATTTGCCCACTTCTGCCTCAGGGCGGGTGGACAGGCAGCTGCTCTGTCATCCAGAGAAGGTTGGTGACATAGTGCAGGGCTAATCTGGGCTAATATGTGCCCTCCTGTCTGTTAGGCCCCACCCATTCCTGCTGCAAGGCGAGGTCCAAGGATTGGTCCTGGAAGTGTGCACTCACCCCGGCTGTCAGCTGATTGGGCGTGGAGAATCATGCTGACCTGGCCTGCCAAACAGCTGATCGAGAGAAGTGCACTCACCCAGCCTGCCAAACAGCTGATCAGGGGGCCCAGAGAAGTGCATTCACCCACCCCACCAAACAGCTGATCAGGGGGCCCAAAGNTGTTGTTTGTTTTGTGAAAGTTCTATGTGTAGAGAAGCCAGAGGCTCCGCAGCAGCTGGTAAGAGAAAGGGAGAAGCTGGTTATCTTTTTTTGTGCAGTGTCTCCTCTCAGGAGAACACCTGCTACCATTTCAGAACCTACGTGCAAAGGAGTTGGTGGGGAGGTAGGTTTATGTGTTCCCTTTGTGCCTGCAGACTGTAGTATACAGAAACAGCTCACTGGATGAGCCACTTCATGTCTGAAAAAATGGGCAACATTTCCCTTAGAAACAATATAGTAAAATTTAAGGGGATTAGTGAGCCCTTAGGGAGAAAGAAAAAAAGAAAGAAAGAAAGAAAGAAAGAAAGAAAGAAACCGTTTTTAGACAAGACGCGCTCATGCAGGTCTGCGCATCCAGATACCCATCTGAAGATGGTGTGAAGGGGCACATGCTCCCATGACCCACGCACTGCCCACTTAAGCCCACACATTGGGGAAAAAAATGGGATGCCCCGTATGGGGGCAGGACAAACTGTGCATGGGTAGGGGGGCAGAACCATCACACACAGATCCTGGTTCACAAAGGTAAGAATTCCATCTGAAATCTGTTTATAGGACAAGAAGGCAGCAGAATGGTTCTGATCCAGCAAATACCTACCATGGGTAGGCACCCTCCCAGATTTAGGATGGAGCTTTGCATTTGTACGAAGTATTTTGTCCGGGTTAAGGAAAAACAGTGTGTAAGCTATGCTAGTGAAAGTGAGAGACTAATGTAACAGGCAAAGACCAACCAGAGCAAACAAGCTGTAGGTTTTCTTTACAGCTCTGCCAATACACCTCAGACGTGACCTGCAGTGTGTCTGTTGTTTGAGCACTGAGATGTATGCTATTTGTGTCCAAATGTGTGCCGTCTCTGTGAATTGGATAAATGACCTCTGGGCATCAAACTCCTTTCCACTGGTAGTTGAGATTAATTTGAATTCTGAGCCCACAGTAATGAAATACTTGCGAGTACACTAACATTTCAGCTTCCTTACATCAGTTTTCATTGAGATACAAAATATGACATCTCAAAGTGCCCATGGACTTCAATTTCTAGCCGCCAGAAGAAATCAAATGCAAGGAACAAACTAATACTGAAGTAACTTTAAAGTATGACTTATAGTAAAGCATTTGATACAATGGGCAGTGGTGTAGTGGTCATTTTAAAAGTCCAGGAACTCTTCATGAGAGCCCCCCCAAAGCCTCCAAAGCTGCTGGGGGGGGGGCACTCAGGAAAAGTGCCAGAACTGCATTACCGCTCCACTACACCACTGACAATGGGTGCTTTTAGAACAACCACAGCTCCAGTTCTGCACATGCCAGCCTGCTTCACCCCTGGGCTGGCTGGTCTGTTTAAGCATTCCACCTGGGGGAGGGACTGGGAGCCTGGAGGCTCACCCCTGCTTGGTTCCCCTGCTTGCTGCTGAACTGTTGAGCTTCTGAGATGGACTTACATATGCCACCCGTTGCCACCCGGCCTTCTCCTGCCTTGTTCCCACCGGCGAGGGTAGACCCCTGGAGTCCCTGGACTTTGCCATCCCCCCCCCCGTTGATGAGGGGGTGGGGGCAGGGCTGGGGCTTCCCTCCCATCATGGGGAAGATCTGGAGGTAGGCATTTAGACAGCACACCCTTTGGCTGCCACAAGAATTCCACCTGTGGGTGAGGCTGGGAGCCTGGAGGCTCACCCCCTGCTTGGTTTCCCTGCTTGCTGCTGAGCTGGAGCTGGAATTACACCTGCTGCCTGTTGCCACCCAGCCTCTTCCTGCCTTCTTCCCACCAGGGTGGGTAGACCTCTGGAGCCCCTGGACTTTGCCATTCTCCCCCTCCCCCTTCTGCTGATGAGGGAGAACGGGTGGGGCTAGGGATCCCCTCCCAGCGTGTGGAGGAGCCAGAGGAAGGTATTTAGGCAGCACACCTTTCAGCAGCACCACAGATACATGTCTAATGGCCATGGGGGGCTTTGGGGGGCTGGTGGGAATCTCTGGGAGATTTTTATATCAGTGCAGTAGATATTGATGGTCTGTCTGGATTTTGGGTTTTATTAGGGTGTTTTATTGGGGGATTTATTTGTTGGGGTTTGTTTTATGGAGGGTTGGGATTGGGAGGGGAGAGTTCCTCCCCCTGGTGAGAGCTGGGGTGGTGGGGTGGAATGGCACCCCCCAGCCGGCGAGAACGGCAGGGTGCACCTTTGGGAAGTTTATCTCCCTGTGAGGGGGCAAATGGGGATGGCNTCCTTCAGCGCTGTATCCTTGCTCCAGTCTGGAAAGGACATTGTCCCTTTCAATCATGGCCTAGGGGCAGTGAGCGAAGGGGAGACGTGGTTTTGGGCTAGCACTGGAGGGCACATCCAGGCCAAGTTCTGTTTGGTTATGGTACTAATGAGTATAAGAGTTGGGAGTACTGGACCTGAATTGCTTAGAGGCAATTACCTCACTTAGCCTAATCATAATTTGAATAAAGAGTGCGGCCCTTAAAACCCCAACTTGGAGTCCTTGTCTTATTCCGGGTGCGTCGACAAACCTATGGTGAATCCACATCTTGGACATTGTGTTCAGTTCTGGTTCCCCATCTCAAAAAAGATATAGTAGAACTGAAGAGTGCATACAAGGCAACAAAAATGATCAAAGGTATGGGAAGGTTTCTGTATGAGGAGAGGCTCAATAGGTATGGGCCCTTCAGCTTCAAAAAGCTAAGACTGAGATGGGACATGATAGAAGTTTATAAAATTATGAGTGGTGTGAAGCAAGTAAAATCAGGAGCTTTTATTCACCTCTTCAAATAATACTAGAATTAGAGGACACCATGAAACTAACAGGCAGCTGATTTAAAACAAATAACAGGAAGTATTTTTTCACTCACCATACAATTAACTTGTGAGAACTTATTTCTAGAAGATGCTATGAAGTCCAACAGCATAGCTGGGTTTAAAGAAGGAGTAGATATGTTCTTGGAAGATAGATTCATAAATGGCTATTACTTTATTTGGTTTGGGGATGCAACCTGACTGTCAGGAGCTGTGAGTGAAAAAAGGGGATGGACCACTCTGTTAGGACCTGTTGGGTATTTCACAAAAATGACCTAGAGTGACAACTGTCAGAGAAAGGAGACTGGGCCAGCTAGTCTCCCATTCCTCTTTTAATTCACTTATTTAGAACAGATTGAACAGATTGGCAGTTCTTTATTGTTTACATAAAGAACTGTTTGTTAGACCCTTAAAAAGGCACTGCCAGTGTGGTTCAGTAGCTCTGGGATGGGGCAACTACAGGAAACATCCTTGTTTCTAATCTTCCTTATGTTGCCCATGGCATCTTTCTCTCAGTGGACTTCTAAAATAAATGGGCATTCACGCACACCAGAACAGATATTGGTTATTACCCAAATAGCCATCTTCAGTTCAGTAGAGTATTTTAGACAGGTTTACCTTTTTTTCTGGTACTTTTTTCAGCTCTGCATACCCCCTCCCCCATGTTTTCATTACATATCTATGGTAACTGGAGGGCTAAAAGTTAGGCACAGGCTATTGGTTGCATTCTCATGTTACGTTGGCAGTGGATGTTACCAGATGTGACACTGGGTGAAAACAAATGAGACAGTAGCCCCCGTTAACCGATGAGTCACCTGCTTATCAGTTTGATGACCACGAGATATTTGCCCACTTCTGCCTCAGGGCGGGTGGACAGGCAGCTGCTCTGTCATCCAGAGAAGGTTGGTGACATAGTGCAGGGCTAATCTGGGCTAATATGTGCCCTCCTGTCTGTTAGGCCCCACCCATTCCTGCTGCAAGGCGAGGTCCAAGGATTGGTCCTGGAAGTGTGCACTCACCCCGGCTGTCAGCTGATTGGGCGTGGAGAATCATGCTGACCTGGCCTGCCAAACAGCTGATCGAGAGAAGTGCACTCACCCAGCCTGCCAAACAGCTGATCAGGGGGCCCAGAGAAGTGCATTCACCCACCCCACCAAACAGCTGATCAGGGGGCCCAAAG
>QEPC01008573.1:1926748-1945569 GCA_003113815.1 Sphenodon punctatus | reverse complement strand
GACCGAACCTGAACTCAGCTCCCGAACCAAACGACCGAACGACTGAACTGCGATCTGTTCACAAATCCCTAGAAACCACAAATCGGCTATCATCATGAAAAAGATAGAACAACTAGTTTCTAAACATTGTAACTCTGATAGCCGTAGCCTTTTGGACTTGAAAATATTCCCCATAGAGAATCCAACACTACAATGGTCACTAGAAGAATGGGAGAACTTTTGGATATACACATTTTGTACCCTTGCACCCAAGGCCTCAACCTAGAAGTTAACACCTAAAATCTTCCTCATCTTTGTTATTTCTCCCCTCCCTTTAAGCATCACCTGTCTGGGAATCCTTCTTCCCTCAACATTCTACACTCTGTTACCTTGACTCCCAGCAGCATACACTTTAAATCCAACTGGTTTCTGAAGAAGGTGGAAACTGAAACGTTTAATTAAAAGATTTAATTTACCTCTGTTTGGTCATTCATTTTTTTACATATATTTATATTTATATTGTATTCTTATGTTATAATGTATTATTGTTTTATTTATGCCTAAAACAATCCGAGTCGCCGATATGTAAGAAGAAAAACAAAACATGGCCCACCAGCTGTGGAAGTAGAACAGGCTGCGCCTGGTCTGGAACACTGCCTATGGTGTGGGACGGCCAAACCCAGGACACCAACCCAAAGCAGAGGTGCTGTCCATCTGCTCGGCGGACCCATGCTGCAGCTCCACTTTCAGATGGCTTTTGTCCCGGGCAACACTATAGAGTTTCAGGCATCAGCCTAGCATGTCAGGCGACCCACCTGCAACTCTATGGTGTGTATGGGAGGAAAGGGGGGTCATGTGGATGGACTGTGGGCCGGGGAAACCACAAAGTCCATGCAGCTTCTACATCCATCAGTTTACACCCATTATCTTGAGGGATTTTGGCTTGATACAAACCCTACCACATAGACTAGAGAACTGGCTAAATGACAAAGAAGAATAAAGGCAATTTATCCAAGTGCAGAGCAATTGTGGGGACTGTGTCACATTGCACAACTTGCTCTGAGGGTACTCACACACATTCTCCATGCCTCTAGCAAGGGCATGGAGTTACACACAATTTCGCATGTGGTGCCAGGATTTGCGACAGCACCCACAGTTCTGCCAGAGCTTCTCTGGGTTCTTCCTGGTTGCCGGTGCTGCTGCAGTCAAAGCACTCCTGGTATGCCAGCAGCAGCACTGGGCAGGATAACAGCTACTGTCTGCCAGCAGCTACACTGGTCTCTCTCCTGCTCTGGAGGATGTTGCAGGTGAAGGAAGTCAGTCTACCTTCTGCAGCCTCTTGGTCAGGCAGGACTTCTTATTTAGTTTGTGGTGGGAAGAGAACAAAATAGCAGTCAGACCAGTTTGGCAGGAGGCTAATGGGCCATTAGGAAGGGAACATGAATGCACATGAGACAATTGGGAAGGTGATTGAAAACATCTCTCTAAGTGGAGGGAGGAGGCATTTTGCAGACAGTTCAGAATTGAATTAAAACTTGAATTGAGAACAGATCAAACAGCTTTGGGGTGGTAAAAATGCTGAGACAAAATTGGGCTTTTGTCATTCATCTGCTGCTATGAAAGATCCAACTGGAGAAAGAGATGGACAAAGTTGCAAGAAACTTTGCTGATGAGCTGACTGTAAGGGTGATACACTCAAACTAGGGAATCTTCCAAGGAGAACTAGCAGAAACTGCAGATTTTATATTTCTTTTCTATAAAAACCTATCTTATTGTTAAGCTTTCTTTTGCATTAAAATTCACGTGTGCTTTCTTTCCTGAAACACTGGAGAAAAGTTGAGCAGTCTTTTGTTTCAATAGAGGTGAGACTCCTTTTGTAAAATCTTCTATCACAAGGGACCACCAGACTCCACCATACAGATGCCATTTGTCAATCTGACTAGATGTGTGCCCTTGTAGGCATAGATACTCTTTGTTACTTGGAGCTTCAGGCTGAAGGATAGCAGATGGGGAAACAGAGACCTGGCTGTGTTTGGAGGTGTCATGAAGTATAGGACCAGCTCCTCCTTCCTATGACACTTGGTAATGCATGATTCTTGCACATGTAAGGAACCATCATTGAAAGCCATTGGGTGTTCCATGGGTAAAAAGACTGCAGATGGGACAGCAGAATGTACTCCGATGATAATGTATGATATGTATACAAGAGAGAATGAAATCATTACTTTTATGGTTGTATAACTAGCAGCGGTATCAAATGACATTCCCCTTCCCCTTGTGGTAAGCCTTTAAATATAGCACTACTTGTTAATTTGGGTGAACAATAAGAGGTGGTAATGCTCATAAACTGCAGGGATGAATACACTAGCTGCCAGCACATATGGAATCACAACATTTTTGGCAAAATGAAACACCATGCAAACGGCAGTGTGAGTTTAATTTAGAATTTATGTAGCATACCGTGCAAACTGCAGCACAGGAAGGCACAACAATATCCCTAGACTTCACCCTTTTCCTTTCAAAAGTAATCGGTGCATTGAATTTGATAATGTCAGTGGCATTTTGCAAGTCAACGGACTCAATCTTTTCCGCAGCTCTTGCCCATTCCTGTCTTGGTTTTTTTTTTTCCCTAGAAATGTTCTCTTATATTAAACAACTCCTCTGCTCTTTTCCAATCACAATGAATTTATGGCCATCTGTTCCAGTCATATTTTTGCATCCATCACTTTGTGTGTGTGTGTGTGTGTGTGTGTTTGTGATGATTTAGTTTAATCCTGACCTCATTTTCTTTTCCTCAGGAAATTAACTTTCTGGTGTAATTAAAGAGGAGTGAAACAATTAGGAAAGGGCTCAGCTCATCAGCCATCTGCCATGTTTGCTGGTTCCTGAACATAGTGAATGATTTGAAGGATTTGCAGAGTCGATATGATACCTATTTATACAGAATGGGAAACATATATATATAAAAAAACAAAAACAAAGTGCACAAGAGAGTTAAACAGAGTGAAGTGAAGTCCTATCCTGACTTGTACCCATATATACTGAACATGCTCCACCAGATTCATCACCAAGGGTAGCCCCACGTAGAGCGCATTACAGTAGTCTAATGCTGAGATAATAAAGCATAGATGATTTTCTATAAGTTCACTGATCCTAGCATTAGAAAGCATCAGCAAGAAGATTCCATGTGGTTAGTACTCTAAGACCAGATCCATAGCTATAAATAAATCTTAGGCCATTTATAGACGAGCGCAGCAGTGCCCGCGCTTGTTTTTCAAAAGGCCCGGCAGTCCGTTCTACATGTGACGCTGCCGCTGAATACGCACATGTGCGGGCAATGCGCATCCATTTCTGGCTGCGAACTGACCGGGTCAGTGATCGAGGCCAGTCATACGTGGCCGGAAATGGATGCGCATCACCCGCGCATGCGTATATTTGGCGGCAGCATCACGTGTAGAATGGACTGCCGGGTCTTTTGAAAAACAAGCGCGGGCGCTGCCGCACTCATCTAAAAACTGCCTTAGTTTCATTGACTCCACTCAGTTTACACCAGCTGAAGACTTGGCCTTTGGGGAATAAATGAAATAAAATGCAAACACCACTACTGTAAACCCTGCTCATAATGAACCCCTGATAATAATAATCTTAACTTGAAGATCCATTTCTATCATTTGAATATTGCCGAACCTTCTTATAGTTAATGCCCGCATATAGCGAACCGGTTTTCTCATGGAACCTTGTTATACTGGCTGCATCAGATTGTATATTAGACTTTATCTCTTCAACTAGTATTTACAATGTGTTAGATAAGATCAGCGGTCCTCCATGTGTAGGTCAGGATACTCCATTTGTGGATGTGGTCACAATTCCAACTGACATTTGCTACACTTTGCATGCATACATTTGAAGCTGTCTTCGGTCACGAAATTATATTTAAATCTCAAAACAAGGTCACACAGGGAGAAATGACAGAGGCCTACTGTACTGTGGCCTAGGAGCCACTTTATCTGCCGTGGGTCAGAGGCTGCCATGGCTGGCCACCAAGGCTGCCGTTATTGGCTGCTATGGCTGTCCATCGTGGCAAGAGCTGGTCTCTGGGAGCAGGGCAGGTGAAGGGCCACCCACCTAAACGTTTGTTGGACTCCCAGCCTGGCTGTGAAGGTGGTGGGATGGCTCTCCAGCCACGGGCACATTTGTTCGTTATCCTGACACAGCAAGGTCCGTGTTGGCTGCAGTTTCTCACCCCAGGACGGGACAGAGAGCTGCTGTGCTTGCTGCACGTCTGTTTTTTACCCACAGGTGCTATACACTCAACTGTGCTAAATCCTCCATCTGAATGGGAAAAGCCATGGAAATGGATTCTGAGGAGGAAAAAGCTGAAATATTTTCATTTGTGGACTGGTCTAACTTTGTTCTCATCCAAAATGATCTATTTTAGTCCCCAATCATGTAATGCATTTTATGGTGACAATTATACTGTAAGACAATTATAAATTTTTACAGTGACATGACATCATTTAAGCATGATTTTCTGATTATAAATTGTCAGAGGGTCCAAATAACAGTATTTTTATAAATTGTCAGAGGGTCCAAATAACTGTATTTTTTTCTCCTCCTCTTGGTGGGCAACAGTGCTCTGATCACACCAACAGTTAGACACACAATTTCATTGAGGCAACTCCACTGCATTAATGTGTTCAAGTGCTTGTAGGATTATAGACTTAGTGATTAAAAATAGCTGATAACTACATTTTTAACTAAAAGGATCAGAAATTTATTGATACAACAATTTAGTATCCCGCTCCCTCTTGCCAAGGGCAGCTCAGAGCAGCATACAAATAAGTTAAACAAAAATATAAAACAGAATAAAATACATTATAAAATAAGTGAATGACCATAAAATACAATAATAGAATGGGGCTAAAAAATATTTTCCCCACCCACTACCCATCTTCCCCACCAAAAGCCTGGCAGAACAGCCAGGTTTTACATTGTCTTCTGCAGGAGGTCTGGTGCTAGAGGTCCGGGAAACCGGTCCCATGGTTACCACCTGAGAAACTCACAGGATCTCAAGGAGGGTGCCCCTGGCCGACCCGCAGGGGCCCATCAAGAGTCTGGGGAGTGAGTCAGTTCCACAGGTGGGTGTGGCCTAGACTGTGTAGGACTTTATAGGTGAGAACCAACACCTTGAATTGGGCCTGGAAGATTATAGGCAGCCAGTGCAGTGAGCAGAGCACTGGTGTTATGTGCTCACGACAACCAATCCCCATAAAGAGACGGGCCACTGCGTTCTGCACCAGCTTCAATATCTGGAATGTTTTCAAGGGTAGCCCTATGTAGAGCACATTCTAGTAGTCTAGTCTTGAGGACCTGAAGGCATGGATGATGGTGGTCAGTTCGGAGTCTGAGACATAAAGCTAAAGCTGCCATACCAGATAAAGTTAGACAAATGTGCTCCTCGCCACAGCTACCACCTGGGCATCCAGGTGGAGCTGGGAATCGAAGAGCACTCTCAGACTATGAACCTGCGGGACCAGAGAGGGGCAGATCCCATCTATGATGGGGACCTCCAATCCCTTGGCCTCACCCTCCAGCATCACCTCCATTTTGTCAGGATTCAGCTTCAGATGGCTCACCCTCATCCAGTCCCCCACAGTTGTCAAACACCGGGTAAGAACCGAGACTGCCAGGCCTAAATCAACTGAAAATGAGAGGTAGAGTTGGGTGTCATCAGCATATTGATGACACCAAACGTCAAACCCTCTCAAGACCTCACCCAAAGGCTGCATGTACACATTGAGCAGGATGGGGGACAGAATAGAAACTTACGTGACTCCACACATGAGGTTCTGGGGGTGATGAAGAACAGTCCCCCAGCACCACACGCTAAGTTCTCCTGGCCAGGAAGGAACGGAACCATTCAAGAAAAATCCCGCTTATCCCAGATTGGTCCCACAAGCGAGTCACCACATCTCATGATCAACCATATCAAAAGTAGCCAAAAGATCTAACAGAATCAAAAGGTTCGACTGACCCTGTTACAACTCACGGCAAAGGTCATCAACCAAGGCCACAAGCACAGTCGCAGTGCCAAAATCCAGATGAAAGCCAGACTGCAAGGGATCCAGGAAACTGATGCAGTCCAAATGCACCTGAAGCTGCTGAGCCACCACCCATTCAATAATCTTCCCTAAAAAGGGAAGGTTAGAGATGGGCCGATAGCTAGCAAGGGAGTCAACACTCAACATCAAGCAATGAATTCTTGAGCAGAGGCCATACCACAGCCTTCTTAAGACAACCTGGCACTCTGCCTTCCTAAAGGGAGGCACTGACCATCCCCACCAGCAAGGGCCCCAGAGTCTCTTGGCTGGCCTTAACCAGCCAGGACAGGCATGGGTCAAGTTCACAACAGGTAGCTCTAACTGCCCCAAGGACATCCTGCACATCAGCGGGTGTCACCCACTGAAATTGATCCCATAAAACCGGACAAGATAGGGCATCCGTAACCTCTGGTTCTCCTACCATAGCAAGCATGACGCCGAAGTCATGGTGAATACGAGCAATTTTATCCACAGAAAAGTCACAGTTGAATTGTATAGTTACTGTACTGTTTAATTTTATTAAATTGGCATCTTGAAGTCACCTCTTTGTTTTATACTATGTGAAGAAAACTGCTTTCCAAATGAGGTAGGGGATAATTATAGATTATTCAATTCAATAAACAGTGATGGATTTTTAAAATGTCATAGTCAGAAGCTGTGTCATTTTTGACAAAGATTCCTAGTGTAAAATAAAATTAAACTGTTATTTAGATTGAAAAGAACATTTCCATTATAGCCCCATGTTTTCAAATTTAAATTTAAATGGAGACCTTTTAAGCTGCCAGTGATAAATAGTCAAACAGAATACAGGCAGACATTTACCATATTCCTTTGACAAACATTCCCATATAGCAAATAATAAGTCTGATTTGGATCAGACCCTTATGGTCAATTATTTCAAACTTTTTACTTTCAGTGTACTGTATCTGCACTTCATCTTGGTCCCAAATAAATAACTTGGACAAAATATGTAAAAAGTTCTGAAAGACCCTTAATAGCTTTCAGGAAAAAAACTTCAAACGGGGGATGAGAAGGCAGAGGTGGGGTGGGTGGTGGGAGAATGGAGGCTTAGTTTTCTTTACCAGAAGTTGTAGGGGTTGGGGGTGGGGGACTGTTTGTTTTTTCTTTGTAGCAGATGGGGAATGGAAAAACTTGAAACAAGAAATCTAAATGTCAAGCTTTCAGGCACTGACCCTTTACATCACATCACAGAATTTAAAAAAAACAACAAAAAAACAAAACAAAGTCAGATTCCTTCTGTGTCTTGGCAGCCTTTGCAAATTCCATAATCTCTGAAACCTTTTCAAATTTGTTGGTACTCTCATATGCAATCAAGAAATTTATATTTCCTTGAAAGATGCATTGTATACTCTGTCACCTTATTTAACCAAAAGGCAAACTTATTTTAAACAAATAAATTTGAGTCTTAATTCCCCCAGCAATTAAAAAAATTGAGTTCAAAGGTTTTTCTTTGGAATAGCTTTAGGCTACCCAACTAGATGTCTATCAGTGTGAAACACTCTGTGAAGTACAAATAAATGAGAATACATTTACTTTCACTGACTGAAAATGTAACATAGTAAATGAGCATTTTGGGAATACTGCAGAAGACTGTCAGCTTCTGGCAGGGGTTAATTTCACCCTTATGGGTAATAAGTTTTCTTTTTCCCCCAACTTAATGGTAAAAAATAAAGTGAAATTAAAAAGAACCAAAGTAAAACAGCGGGCAGATTTTGATCCTACCTCTCAAACCTTTGCTGTTAAATTAAATTTAACTGCAAGAAAATCCTTTTCTTCCAATATTAAAAAGTCAAAAGATTATTTTAGCTATTAAAAAAAATCTGCTCAAGACACTGTGGATTCCATTACTTTTTCCTTTTCTTTTAGTGGAATTGATCATTGTCTATTTCAATGCTGCTCAGATGTATCTCAACCGGATTATTTATTCAATTCTCACCTTGCTGTAAAAACATTAGGAGGAAAAAACTAAGATTTAAGTTCACCCATAATAATGGAGGGTCAAAAGTCATGGAGAATTTTCTTCTTTTGAGCCAGAGGTTTTTGACCCAAGCATGTTGTTGAATTTTAAAATTATATATATATATATATATCACAGACTGTTTTTACATGATGTACCCCCCTTCCCCGCTCGGTGTGTGGGCGGGTGTGCAGGTGTCCATGTATATGGCCAGTGGTGGGTGGTGTCCGCTCGGTGTTCGCCCGTGTGAAAAACGAGTGAGAGGGTGCATGCACGATCCCGTGCAACACCCTCCTCCACCCTCCAGAAAACCAGAGGAGGCTCTGTGGGTGTAGGTAGGTGTGTGTCCGTGTAAACGGACACCCACCCACCTGGGAAAAACACCCATCCCCCCACCCACCTCCATCCATGTAAAAAGGCCCATAGTGTTAAAGAAAAGAGGCTGCAAAAACAGAGTTCTTTAAAATATTTTGTTTTCAAAATATTGGCAGGCCAATCCTCAAAGCTCCCCACTGACACAAGATCAGCTCATTTCTCTGGGGCTTATGCTAGCAGAGTGCTTTGTGGATCAGCTGTGAAGCCTAAATACAATTGCTCCTCACTGTAACATCCTTCCTTATTAGTGACCATTGGCTATAACAGACCTGGTGTGATGCTTTCCTCAGCTGGTTCAGTTAATTTTTATTGTCCTTTTGCTATTAAAAACACTTCAGTGTAATAAACAAAAGCCCTAGATTCTATGAGCCAGAGCTCATAGAGCTTATTACACTGAGGGTGAGATCCCCAAATTGTGTGAATTTGGGATCCCAAGTGCGATCACACCATCTGTGGAATGGGGTCATGATTCTGGTTGATATTCAATAATATACTTTGCATATAATTTTCCATCTGAGGTTGTGGGATTATATTTAAGACTGTTTGCCAACATTACAGTGCTGGGAAAACTAACAAGAAGCAAACTCTCTGTGGGGAAAGTAACTTGAGGCTTTGAATGTGGGTGCATGGTTAAAAGTGTCATTTAATGTGTCTCTCATTGTTTTCAATCACAAAAGGCAGGGTAGTATTTTGCGCCTCGCCTTTCACGTTTGAAAACAACGGGAGATGCAAATGACACCAAACACTCGCAGTCTCAACATGGGGTCATGCCAGCAAAAACATTTGAGAACCACTTGTTCAGAACTGATTAGTGATTTTTAATGTCTCCGTTTTTGGGTGCTCACTTTAAGATGCCTTAAATGGTGCCAATTTTCAGAAAGTGTTGGCATTCATAAGCCAGACACCTGAAGTCATTAATCACTATAGTCATTCCCCGTATGTTGTCCAAGGAGTTGTAGCAGCTGGTCTGTGAATGTTTCTCTGTCTCTCTCAGTATGTTCACCTCCCCCTTGTCTCCAATCCCTTATCACTCTTAGATTGTAAGCCCCTTGGGGCAGGGGCTGTCTCTAATGGGGGTGGTATCATTTTCATTTTCTGTGCTCATTTTATGATGTTATTAGCTGTCCTGAACCTTCAGGAAGGGGTGGAATAAAAATCAAACTAACTAATTAATGATTGTACAGTGCCAGGTATATTGCTTGCCTTATATAAATGCTTAACAATCATAATAAATAAAAATGTGGACCGATGACTTTAGAGTGCTTTCAGGTAAAATTCGCACTGGCACTCTGGGTTAAAAACCCAGAAGTTCCCCAGAAGGCCTAGTGAAGTGCTGAAGCCAGCGCTGAAGCCGGCCCCATGCCGTACAGCTGCCGCCGCTGCTGCCACCACCCGCAGTGCAGGTAAAAGGCAATCGTGTGTGTGTGTGTGTGTGTGTGTTTAACCCAGAGTGCCAGTGCCTGATATCCTCAGGCGGGCTCCTGGAGGAGAGCTGCCACCTTCAACAATAGTCCTGGCTGCTGCTGGGCAACCATCGGTGCGGCGGTGGCCCGGAGCCTGCAGGTCTGGCGGTCTGGTTTAAAAAAACCAAACCAGGCTGGGCAGTCACTGGCAGGGTGGGTGGGGGGTGTCCCCCCTTCCACCCGCACAGCCTGGGAGGGGGAGGAGGGAGGTTTGGGGGGGAGGTTTAATTGATTTCAATGGGGACACTTCCCCATTGAAATAAATGGAAAAAAAACGGTACCGGTAAACCGGTTTTACCAATAAAACCAATTTTTTCAAAACCGGTAACTGGTAAAACCATACCCATTTTTTTCAGCTTGGTCCCACCCCTAATATTAACAAGTTTCATGCAAATTGGATGGAAGATAAAAAAGTTGTTCCTATGAATGTATATGAAGCTTTTCTTAAAATCACAACATTAAATTGCTTATGAAAACAGTTTTCTTCATCTAATCCTTTTGAATATTGGTACATGTAGTGAAATTCATTGGGGGTACAGTCTCCCCAAGTTTCATCAGAATTAAATACGAATCAAAAAGTTATAGCCGGAAATACATTTTTCAGTTTTTTCCCCTTTCTTTCAAAAACAAAAAGTAATTTTTATTTCTATTTTCATTATTACTATTTGTCATTTTAGTTATTACAATAACAATAATGAAAATGACAATTTTAGTTATTGTTATTGTAATAACAAAAATGACATGCACACCCCTGTGTGTGTGTGTGTGTGTGTGTGTGTGTGTGTGTTTGTAAAATTCATGTGAACTGCATGCCATATCTAAGTAATTGTGCTGGCTGGAAGCACACCATTGAACAAACTGATTGTTCATTATGTTTCTGGATTGGTTTAAAAGCTTTTCTTTTTGAAAGATTTCTCTGGAGGTTTTAGTTTTTGGTTCTGAACTCTGCAGCAACAAGATTGCTGCTGTGAAATATTGAGGGGACTGATACAGAAAAGGAGTCTATGCTGGGCTTTTTATAATGAAGAAAATGGCCCCTCTCAAATACTCCTTTGAAAAGAACTTGTCAGCTGTGACAGGATTTGCAAAGAGCATATCTACCATCAGTTGCAGAAAGGTCTCTTGTTTAGAAGTGTTTGTATAGAAATCCTAAAAGGAGTGTGGAGGTTTGGGTGTGGGTTGTTCACCTAGACAAAATAAATGCTGGGAGCGCTCCCTCTAACAGTCTCATGAATGCCCATGGACAAGTTGAACCCCTGGCGATAACAGTAGCTGCACATGGTGCATAGTCTACGGCACCTCCTGCTTTTTTGTGGGGGTACCCCAAACTATGTTCACTCCTCTAGTCCAGATGGGAACTAGGCTTCATGTCAGCAGTGCCACCATTCTGTACTAAACTAAGTACTGTGCATGGACAGGGAAGAAATGTGGGAAAGTAAATCCATCCAAGCCCATCTGTTAACAGGAGAACCCCTTCCCACTTGTGACTATTGGGGGGTGGGTACTCCAATATCCACCGTTCCTTAACTTCAGGGGGAATAAGCTTAATTGGTCAAACCCGGGGGTTCCTGCGTGTCCTAAGGATCAGTCAGAGGACAGATATGTGCTACAGGCAGTTTATGTACCCTTCCCAAAAGTGAAGAAAAAGAGGGAGACAAATATTCAATAAAACTAAAGGGTTTATTTCTACATGTAATCAGAGAAACACAGCCCTGGTCTGACTGGTGGGATCAAAGGAAAAACGCAAGCGGCTGCGGGGAAAGTGAAAGTAAGGTGGGGAGCGGGGGACGAGAGACTGGAAAAGACACAGAGACACAGAGACAGAGACAGACAGAGACAGAGGGGAAGTCTGGACCTGGGGTTACCTTTCCTTTCCTGATGAAAGAGGGGACAGGTGGTCTGCAGATCCAACAAAGTTTGTGGGGGGTCTGGAAGAAGGGGCAATCCAAAGTCTGGGAGATCTCTTAGATACAGACACATAAAGGGAGACCCGCACGTGTCCGCATCCAAAACCTTCTCAGAGTACAGCGGGGAAATGAGGAGCAGCTATAGGGTTGGGATAGGCTCAGGGGCATCGCAGAGGGAGGACAAAGGGAAGATTCAGGAGGATAAGGGACACAAATGACCCATCGAGGCATCTCTGGGTGGGTGTCTATAGTTACAAAAGGGACTCTAGCTGGGGTTGGGGTACAACATAAGGGAGAACAAAGGACACACCTGGGCATGAATAGCGGAAGGTATTTTCAGTGATTTAGGAGGAGAGGTGGGATCTAAGGTTAATCACCAACATCCCTTTGCATTTTCTTGATGGTGCTGGGAGGGGTGTTGGTTTCCGTGGGGGATTATATATTCCACGTCTTTGAGGCTGTTACTAACCTGAGTTCTATTCACCGGCAGTTTCTCAAAACAAGGAGAACAGCCTTTCTTAATGGCCCCTTACTTAGTGAGGGCTCTCTCCCTTTAATCACCTTCCTTCCAGATCAGGCCAGTTTCTACATAAGAGGGTTCTATTTCCTTAGGCTCCATGGTGGCTTGGCCCTACCCCCACTCCGGCTCCCTAATTCCCACTGACCCATGCCTCACATGGCCTTGCCAAGTAGGAGGGGGCTGTCTTTTTTGTGTGGGGGGGGGCTGTTAACACATCATCCACAAACAAACCTCTATATTGCTATCAACCGGATGTCAGCAGATGAAAAGCCATGGCCAAGAGCAATAACCGTCTTTGCCCAATAATGAAAAGGATTAATGAGTTTGTTCCCTCCCCCCCCTCCACCCCCATCTGTGTGGTTTGTCCACCAGGTTGAAGGATCGGAGGGACAGAAGAGGTGTACGTACAGCTCCGTGTGTGAGTGTGTGTGAGAAACACTGGGTGAAAACAAATGAGACGGTGGTGAGCCAGCTCCCTGGCCCATCCCGAGAGGGTAACTGCAGCTGCCACTCCTTGAGTTGGTGGGGAGGACAGTTCACATGAGCAGCCCCTCCCCTCTATTAATCTGGGTGTGGGGGCTGCAGTCGCAGGTTGCTCCACAGCACGGATTGGTCATGTAGCCATACATTTGGGAAATAACAGCTGGACCCCCACAACGCAGCAGGATCGGGCCCTGTAAAAGTTGCCACAAAACAGCTGATGGAGGCCCTAGAGGTGCACCCTCACCTGGCCTGGGATGAGGGCACTCCTCCGGGCTAGATTCTCCAACCTTGCCATGTGGCATGACTGGACAGAGACTGAATAGATGGGAGGGAGACTGTTTAGCCCAGGTGGCTGGGCCTTTCCCTGTGTTGCATTGCTGACCACAGCTGCTCACCTGCCCCGAGGACATAGTGGGTGAACATCTGTTGGCGACCTACCAGATGAGCAGGTGACTGCCGGGCTAACAAGAGCTAACATGGACTACTGTCTCATTTGTTTTCACCCACTGAGTCCTTCCCAATGCTACTTTTGGGATGGGGTAGTTACAGGCAAATGCATGCCTCTCTATGCTGACAGGTGACCATAAAGGATCCATGTGAAATTCTGGTGCTACTGTCTGCGGCTATGGCAGCTGCACTGACAAGGGGTGTCTTTAGACATAACAAAGTTCAGGCTTCAAATCCCCTAAGCACATGTTTGGCCATTATATGTAAGCACCATAACAATCCCAACACCAATTTGGCCATCCATTGAACACGTGATGTGAACACCATTGCATCACAAGCACAATATGCATGTTCCGGCTGAACACATGGCCAACATTGTGTCTAATTTTATCGCATGGCATGTTAGAAGGTACAACATGTGAAACAAGGCGGCAGCACTTGCATGCTGAGATTGGGTGGCGAGCAAAACACCAATTTGCCCCAAGATGGGCTGTGTGACTAAATAGTGCCACATGGGTGATTTCAGACGTTACGAAATCACAGTGAACCATGGTGAATACCCACCTGTGGTCACTGTGCCTCGAACGTCTGTTTGGTGGCCGCCAGATGTTCGCCACGCTCAATCGGCACATGGGGTCAATTTCAACCACGCTTCCCGGGCTCCCCGGGGAACTTTCCTGGGAAGCGTGGTGAAAGTGATCCCTGGCGGGGACCAAAAAAAAATCACGTCTGGTCGGGCACCACGGCCCGGGATCACTGGCGGGATCCCGGGCCGTGGTGAATTCGACCAGACGTTGTGGCTGCATTGGCCCCACCGCCCTCCTGTCTCCCCAGAGGGCGGGTGGCAGGGAGAATGGAGGGGGAGGGGCCGTGCAGCCGCACGTTGCACTGCGCAGCCCCGCCCCCTCCCAGATTCCCCTCCGGGATCCCCCGGCACGTCTGATACGGCGTGACGGGGTCATCGCGGCAGGGGATGAATTGGTTGTTTTCGGTACGGGGCCAACTGGCCCCGTAACGTCTGAAAACACCCATGGTTAACACAGGGCCAAACCGGTGTTCATATCAAGGTCAATACACACATTCAGACACTCGTTGATGTTATGTCTGAAGATACCCAAGGCTATCGTCACAAAATGACTCATCTCAAAATAGCATCTTTAATTTGTAGTCCCTTAAAATTCCATCTTTGTAATTACTTGTAATCTTATGTTAGCAAAAAACTTGATTGGTAACAGAATCCATGATCAGGAAAGGAAAAAACTCCACAAAATGCAAATCAGGGTCTAAATTGTCTTATCACAGCTTTTTGGCTATGGAAGTGAAGTTAATTCTGCTAATAAAGATGATCTTTGTGCAAGCAATTTGATTTCACATCTATGTTAATCCACCTTCTTGTTCCCCTTCATCCACCACACTGGAGTCTAGTTTAGATTCTGATGATATTTTATATTAAACACATCAAACCATACATAACCAGTTTGTAAAAAATGTATACAGTATATGACTAGGGTTTTCTTTTATGACCCCTCTAATGCAACTTGTTTTTATTAAAAAATAATAATTACAGTTATCATTTAATTTGATAATTAAGACAAATATGATATCCAAGGAGTTTTATAATTGGTCTAATCAGTGAGGAAGCACATTCTCAAGGATTTTATATATTTTTTTCATGAATTGTTAAAGTGCATGCAGTTCTGCTTCAACAAATACTTCAACCTCAAAGAGGCGGTGGTGCGGCCTTTGCTCAAGAAACAATCTCTTAACATTTACTCCCTGGCCAACTATTAGCCAGTCTCTAACCTTCCCTTTTTAGAGAAGGTTATTGAATGGGTGGTGGCTTGGCAGCTTCAGGGGCATCTGGACTGGGTCAATTTTCTTGCTCCTTTGCAGTCTGATTTTCATCCTGGGTTTGGCATAGAGACTGCACTTGTGGCTTTGGTTGATGACCTGTGCTGTGAATTGAATCAGGGCAGATCGTCTATTATAATTTTATTAGATCTGTCAGCTGCATTTGATACCGTTGACCATGAGATGTTGGTGGCTCAACTTCAGGACCATGCCGGGGTGGGTGGAATTATTCTTGAATGGTTCTGCTCATTCCTGGCTGGGAGAACTCAGCATGTTCTCAGGGAATGTACCTCATTTTCCTGGGAACTCACGTGTGGAGTCCTGCAGGGTTCTAGTCTGTCCCCCCTCCTGTTCAATGTGTATATGGAGCCTTTGGGTGAGATCGTGAGAGGGTTCGGCATGCGTTGTCATCAGTATGCCGATGACACACAACTTTACCTCTCCTTTTCTGTAGACCTAGACCCGGAAGTCTTGGTGCTTACCCAGTGCCTGGCGGCTGTGGGGGATTGGATGAAGGCAAACCGTTTGAGGTTGAATCCCGATAAGATCGAGGTGATGGTGGTGGGGAGGGCTGGGAGGGTGGCTCCCATCATAGAAGGGGTCTCCGCCCCTTTGGCCACACAGGTCTGTAGCCTGGGGGTGCTCCTCGACCCACAGCTCTGTCTGGATCTCCAGGTGGAGGCAGTGACTAGGGGAGCATTTCGCCAGTTACATCTGGTACGGCGGCTGTGGCCGTACATCTCAGACTGTGATCTAGCCAAGGTCATCCATGCCTTTATTACCTCTAGACTAGACTACTGTAATTCACTCTATGTGGGGTTGCCCTTAGGGATGGTCTGGAGGTTGCAGCTGGTGCAGAATGCGGCGGCCTATCTCTTAACAGGGAGGGGTCGCCGCGAGCACATTACACCTATGCTCCGTTCTCTGCACTGGCTGCCTATTGTCTTCCGGGCCCAATTCAAGGTGCTAGTAATGACCTTTAAATCCCTAAATGTCCTGGGCCCTGCTTACCTGTGGTACCGTCTCAGTCCCTGGGTCGTATTGCGGCCCCTGCAGTCAGCTGGGGATGCCCAACTCGAAGTCCCTCGGGTTTCCCGGGTGGCGACGATGGGGAGGGTGTTCTCGGTGGCCGCACTTAGACTGTGGAACTCCCTCTCGATGAAGGTCTGCCTGGCCCTAGACCTCCCCTCTTTCCAAAGACAGTGTAAGATGTGGCTGTTCTGCTGGGCCTTTGGAGAGGGAGTGGGTAGGGTGGGGGTTGGGGGACGGTTTCTTTTATCCTTTTAGTATGTTTTTACTATTTTAAATTAATTTTATATTGTTTGTGGATGTTTTATGATGGTGTTTTATTGGTCTATGTCTATTGGGGGCCACCCCAAGATGCTCTATGAGCAGGAGGGTGCGGGGTAAAAGACCAAATAAATAAATAAACAAATAAATAAATAAATAAACCTTCCATTGAAAAATAAAATAAATGCAAACAAAGTTGTAAGGACTGAGTTTCAACCAGAATCTTGTGGGTTACACTAGTAACGGCGTTGGAATAACTTTCCAAATTTCCCCTTGGCTTTCAGAGAAATATCTAAAATCCTGGTAATGTAATTTTAGGTTGCCACATACAGACTCTTTGCAATTATATATATTAAATTAACAAGACATGAAGCATACACCCCAAATTTAGAAAATAGAGTTTGTGATCATGTATAATGTGGAAAAAGATTTTCAGATTAGCGCAATAAAAAGAAAAAGCACACCGGTTAAAAGCAAAAGACTAACATTCATGGCAATCTAACATGCAATGACAGAGTATTTAGAGGCACATCTTGCACCAGGGTCTTGCTGATTGCTAATGGAATGTGTTTCATAATGGGGGTGTCCAATGTGATTTTAAAAAAGCTCAAAATCCTGAAGAATGTATGCACATCTCCAAGATTTTCAAGATCAACTTTCAGTTTGTCCTTAATGAGCTTAATCCAATTCGCCCAGGCCAGAGCATCTGCACTAATTTAAATGGGAAGGATTGCCTTCCTTTTTGAGAACATTTTATGAATGAGCATTTTAGAATTATTTCATGAATTTTCTGCTTATGTTCTGGAAAACCAGGAAAATTCCATATTATCCATATCACTGTACTGCTGTGTCTAGCCACTGTATCTTATCAATGTTCTGAGGACTCCACATTACTCATTGTATCTTATCAATGCCCCCTTTCACACCAAAACCAAGATACATCAAATCATATAGAATTTTTCTGGCTCTGATTTACAATCTGATCATGTCAGCACATACATTCACATTTAACTTTTACCAATGTAATGATACATTAAGCACATATGCACTGCCCCCAAACTTCAAGTCCTTCACAAAAGCCTACCTCTCCTGATAAGCTTTTGCTAGCTCCTCATGCAGTCTTATCTTTCAGGGTCCCCCTACTCTCTTATAATTTAGCAAACCATGTGCACCTGCGGCTTCTAAACTTTATGAATGTATCTCCATCTCTTCCTGTCTTTCTTCCTTCCCTTCCCTTCTCTGTCCATCCAAGATTGTAAGCCTCTCAGGACAGGAACAATGGACCTGTCAGTAGTCATGACTGTTCAGTGCTAGGCACACTGATAGTGCAATATAACAAAAAACAAACAAACATGTTCTATGAATTCCTAGAATTTATTTCCTACAACCTTGATTGATATAGGTTGTTAAGCATAGGCTGAAATCCATTTCTCCTTAGCACAGAACAGACTCAGCTATAGGCCTGAAATGAGTACTTGCAAAAATGGGTAAATCTATCAAAATTGTGGTACTTGACCCTATAACTAATTGGGTACTAATCAGTAATCGATTAGTGCCTGAAATGCTACATGATTTATTTATTTATTTATCTATTACATTTATACCCCGTCCCTCTTGAATACAGCTTGGGGCGGCTTCCAACCATAAAACAACAATATAAAAGTCTAAAACATATAAAATACCATTCAAAAATTTTTAAACTAAAAATAAACAGGGCCTGGGATATAAAACCATTTAGGATGGAGGAGGTAAAAGAAAAAAAATCAACTACTCACCCCTCTCCCCAAAGGTCCAGGCGAACAGCCAGGTTTTGCATCTTTGCCAAAATACCAACAGGCTTGGGGCCAGGTGGGCCTCCTCCGGTTGGGAGTTCCAGAGACGCGGCCCAGCCACTGAGAATGCCCTCTCCATTGTGCCCCCCTGCTTAATGCGGGGGACCTCCAAGAAGGCACCCCAGGCAGACCAAAGGAGCCGCTCCGGGGTGCGGAGGGCTAGGCGGTCCCTGAGATATGACGGGCCTAGACCGTGTAGGGCTTTATAGATCAACACCAGCACCTTGAATCTGGCTCGGCATGCTATTGGCAGCCAGTGCAAAGCCTGGAGCACTAGTGTTATGTGCTCCCGGTCACCCATGCCCGAAAGGAGACGGACAGCCACATTCTGCACTAGCTGCAGCCTCCGAACCAGACACAAGGGAAGCCCTACGTAGAGTGCGTTGCAGTAGTCCAGCCTCGTGGTGACGAAGGCATGGATGAGGGAGACCAGGTCCGGGCTGGAGATGAACGGACGCAGCCTCCGCACCAGATACAACTGGTGAAAGGCAGCCTTAGCGACTGCCTCCATCTGCTGCTCAAGGCGGAGGTCCTCGTCCAGCACCACCCCCAGACTCCAGACCTGTTGAGCTATAGGAGGGCGAACCCCACCAAT
>QEPC01008573.1:1900521-1923410 GCA_003113815.1 Sphenodon punctatus | reverse complement strand
GGTGGCTAAAGCCGCCTTTCACCAGTTGTATCAGGTACGGGGGCTTCGACCTTACCTCTCCGGGCCTGATCTGGCCACTCTCGTCCATGCCTTCATCACCTCCAGGCTAGACTACTGCAACGCGCTTTAGGTGGGGCTTCCCTTGTTTCTGGTTCGGAGGCTCCAGCTAGTGCAGAATGCGGCAGCCCGTCTCCTGATGGGGACGGGACGGCGTGAGCACATAACACCAGTGCTCCGCGCTCTGCACTGGCTGCCTATAGCGTACCGAGCCAGATTCAAGGTGTTAGGATTGATTTACAAAGCCCGCATGGTCGGGGTCCCTCATATCTCAGGAACCGCCTCGCGCTCCGTGCCTCAGAATGATCCCTTCTGTCCACCGGGGGTGCCTTTCTGGAGGTCCCCCGTGTAAGACGGGGGGCCACAACGGAGAGGGCGTTCTCGGTGGCTGGGCCGCAGTTGTGGAATACCCTCCTGGAAGAGGCTCGCCTGTCCCCGGGCCTCTTGGCCTTTCGACGTATCTGTAAGACTTGTCTGTTCACCCAGACCTTTGGAGGGGAGGGTGGGGTGGTGGGTTAATTTTTGTGAGGGATGTTTTAAATTTGTTTTATGTTTAAAAATTGTTTTTTAAAACTGTTTTATATTGTGTTGGAAGCCGCCCCGAGATGCCGTGGGCATGGGGGGTGGCATATAAATGTAACGAAATAAATAATAAATTTTGCAAGGGATCTGATGACTTTGCTTCCAGGGGTGAAAAAAAAGAAGTAGAAGCTGGAACATCCTTTCCCATTTTACTACAAACGTTGGTTTATAAGTATCTTGCAATATATCCCCTTTCTCCCCTCTCTCTTCCCCATACACGCAGCTACTGCCACCTTGAGAGTCTTCAACATTAGGAAAGAAAAGTTAGAATCTAAGTTGGATTTTGTCCCCTTGCTGGCTCCTGAGGAGAACCCTTTAATCCCCCCATAAGGTTAGGCCATGTGCAAAACGTAATGCTGTGGCACTTGAAATTCCCTGAGATGCCAGTTCAAGACATGTAGTTTCTGACAATCACAGACTTAGTGCATCTACGAGCAAATCTCTTAATTTGAGCTGAAATGAATATCCAAGCAAATAAACCTATCCATCAAATTTGCACGAACAAAAAATAACTGTTCTTCATTTCCATTTTATCAGATATTCTGTTTATTTGTTCAGTTATTTTGTTTTAGTCATTTCAATATTTTGGTTACTTAATTTTGGCACTATTAGCATTATTGCACATACAGAGCAGGCAAAACAAAGTAAATGATATAGTCAAACCAAAATAATCAAAATCCCAAAATAAACAACGCAAACAAACTATTCCTGACTAAGCAGTTATGTGAATAAATACTCATTTTGGCTTTAGATGTTATTTGGATAGCTAGTGAACATATCCACAAATATAAAATACACTATTTGTTTCTGTTCTGCTCTCAGTCTTTCTCTGCCTCAACTCGTAGGGGGAAATAGTACTTTCCTTCCTCACCAGAGTGTTGCGAGGATAAATATTTGACAGATTGTGATATTCTCAGATACTGGGGCATTGGGGTCCATGTAAGTACCTTAGACTGTTGAAATCAAAGACCTTCCATGCAACCCAAGTGATGAAGCTTTTAATTTCCAACATTCAAAGGGGCTCCTTTACTAGTCTGTAACCCAGTTGAGTAACAATCCCAGTTTTTTGTTTGTTTGTTTTGTTTTGCCCAGCTGCTTCCAGTGCTCTTGTAACCGTTTTTCCAGCCACTCCCGGTGGCCTCTTACATGTCATTCCACCCTGTCATTTCAGCCACTCCTGGAGACCTCCTACACAACTTTCTATCCTGCACACACCCCATTCTACTCACTCCCAGAGACCTCCTAGTCATTATTCCACTCAGCCCTATGTCATTCCAACTCCTCCCAGTGATTTCATAGGCTGTTTTTACATGGATGCCCCCACCCACCGCTGGATATTTGGGCAGGTGTGCGGTGGGGGGAGGTGTCCATATAAATGGGCTGGTAGTGGGTGGGGGCATGGGTGTCCACTGGGTGTCCGCCTATGTGAACACCACGGGCAGTGGGTGTGCGTGTATGCGCACTCCTGATGCACACCCATCACCCACCCATCTCCATGCATGGAGCTATCTGGAAAAATGGAGGAGGGTCTGTGCATGGAGGTGGGTAGAGATGGGTGTGTATTCATGTAAAATGATACACACCCACGGCACCAGCAGACCCATTTCCCCCACCCCATCCATGTAAAAACAGCCATATTCATCATTCAGTCCACCCATCCCCCAACTCTAGATGCTCTGAATGGCCTCCCTCCTGCCTGTCATTCCACCCAGTTCTCTTCCCCATCTTTCCATTTCCTCTATGTAGCTTCCACACTTCCTACCCCCCTTCTGGCCTTTTTAAAATCCCCGCTCCACCCACCATCTTTGGCAGTTCAGGTCCTCCTCTACTCCCTTTGATTCAGTTAAGCACCTGTCATTGTATTGGTTTGCTGCCCCTTAAGGGCTACTGGTATTCCCAAAGCCCCATTACTTCCAGCTGGTATTGTTTCCAATCAGCATTCCTGGTGCCTTGCCAATACACCTCCTGGGGAGTTTGCTTTGCAACTGGAGCAGCTATCCAGTCAGTCTCTCTTTCAGCCCAAGCTCTGTCCCATCCATAGCGGGCAGCAAACTTTTCTGGCATCCATACAACAATTGGGTGCAGTAATGTCCCCTGGTGTCTCTACAACAATTGAATGCAATAAATTCCTGCAGTAAAATATCATACAATTGCCTGCAATAAATGCCACTCAGATTTGTACAATAGTAGCAATCACAATTTAGCTTATCTCCTGACGTTTGGTTGACAGACGCTGCTTTTCTCACTTTCCCCATTTGCCAAAATGGGCACTTCATAGCATTCAAAACTATACAATGGATTTCAAAAACGAAAAACATGAAATCCATTCAGGCCACACTTGCATTTTTGAGCACTGCTAGATTTCTTAATACTGCTCCCAGCAGTGTGGACAGTGTAGTGGCTCCGTGGCCCGGCCCAGGGAGGAATGCAGCAGCCTGGCCTGGATTGGGGAGGGGCACTGAACAAATGTGCCTGTAGCTGGAAAGCCATTCCACCACCCACATGTCCCAGGTAGGACAGGGAACTCAACAAATGTGTGGGGTGGCCATCCCTGCCCCTGCTCCACTCCCAGCACCACACCCCATGACAAACAGCCATAGCCGAATAAACATGCTGGTTCATGTTGGCCCACATGGGCAGCCCTTGGCCTGAGCTCCAGCTCAGAGATTTTTTGAGAATGCAGCTGGGCTAGCTGCCTCCAAGGCTAACATATGGCAGTGCTCATTCTCCGTCCAAAATTCAAACATCTGTAACTTTCATGTTTTCCATTTGATTTGCCTGAAATTTAGACAGATTCTTCCCTTACCCAAGTGATCCTTCCTACCAAATTTATTTATTTATTTATTTGAATTACCCCGCCCTTCACACCAAAGACAGCTCAGGTGGCTAACAATATTAAAATACAAAATATACGTATCATACATAAATCATAAATACAAAAACACCCTTAAACCCCATACCCTAACCCCTCTCCACCCCAACCCCCCCACCTCCCAACTCACCCTTATCCTCCATTAGTCCCCTCCTACCCTAGCCTCCACTGCCAATTGCCCTTGCAAATAAGATTGTGTTACAAGACTACCTCCTAATGGCGGTCAAGCCCAGACATAAATGAACCTTCTGGGAAAGGGAGCTCCACAGCTGTGGTGTGGTGGTTGAGAATACCCTCCTCATTGTAGGGACAAGGTTAAAAACTGGTACCTCCAGACAAGTATCCTCAGCTAACTGCAGAGGCCATGATGAGTCATGTTTGGCCAGGTGATCTTCCAGATAAATGGGCCCCATTCTGTTTAGGACTTTAAAGATCAAAACCAGACCTTGAATTGTGTCCAGAAGATAATAGTCAACTAGTGCAGATTTCAAAACATCAGTGTTATGTGTTCCCGGTGACCCATCCCTGTAAGTAGCTGGGCCGCTGCATTCTGCTGCTGCTTCCAAACAGTTTTCAAGGGCAGCACCATGTAGAACACGTTGTAGTAGTATGGCCTTGAGGTAATGAAGGCATGTGTTAGGGTATGGAGGGGGCGGGGCCCACAGGGTCTGTGGAGGAGGGGGTGGCTCGGGGTGCACAGGAGGTCACGCTCCCCTCCTCCCTAGCACCTGTGTCTGTAGAGGCTTCCCCTGCTTGCAGTCTGCTGGGCCAGCGAGTGCAGGATGAGAGACAGCTGCCTTCCCCTGCTTGCAGTCTGCTGGGCCAGCAATTACCTGATAAGAGGCAGCTACGGTGCTCTGAGCACCTGCAGCTGAAGTGAGGGCTGGGTCTGAAGCAAGGCACATAAAAGGAGGGCCATTAGGCTTTCTCCTCTGCTGGTGATCAGAGCTTCTGGGTTCCTGTGATCTGGTCCGTGCATTGGTATTTGGAGAAACTACGGTTTAGGTTTACCAGACTCCCTTCCCTTTCCCTGTTCCTGTGTGAAGAGTGCTGTGTGCGGTGAGTGATTGTGTGCGAGTGGTGTGTGCTTCTGTCTTCCTTATTGTTGACCTTCCTTGTCTTCCTGTGTGTGGTTGCCCTAATCCCTCCCTGCTCCCCTCTGGGGTTCCCAAGGCCTGGGGTCCCTACCCCCTCCTCACTTGTTTCCCCTCCTGGGCCCTGTGTGTGTGGAGGATCACTATAATCCAGGGCGTGACATCTCTGGTAGGCCCACTGATTCTAGAATCAGAATTCTAGAATACAATCACCCTGATTTTATAATGAATAGAATATTTGTAATTTTAACACAGTGATGCAGTCACCTTCACTATAGATCCCATGGCTCTATAATAAAAAGAAAGAACAAGCAAAAAGAAAAGGAGAAAAGGCAGAACAATGGCAGAATGACATATGGAAAAATATACCAAAAAAGCTTAGAGAAACATACATTTCTAATCCATGAATGAGTTTGAAATTAGTTGTGTTCTTTTATCCCATACTTTCCCATTTTGATTCTCTTCTCTCAGGCATTTGTGGGGAAACTTAAAGACTGTTATGCATTAGCATTTTTAGCTAGGGGATATCTTATGCCATCTCAAAATTACTCAATTATTACTGAAGGTCCTGTAGGGATTGCTAGTGGTGATGAAAATGAACATGACGGATATAGTCCAGTATTATTGAAAGGAATCTCCTGAAACAGAACTTATGCTTCACAAAGAAGGTGTCTTAAGGGAAATAACTGGCATCGACCACAACATTCTCACAGGAAGAAATATGTTTGCATAATGTATCAAAGCAAACATGGTCATATTCAATTCTAAAAGGACAATTAATATTTCATTTTGAAGTGAGTGTTTTCTATAGATACGTCAGAAAGCCTGATAGGCTGGTATTGTTTTCATCTCAACAGACACATAATTTTCATCTTGCATGCAACAAAGATGATATCGTGCAAGTTTGGAACGAACAATGACTCTTACAATGAAAGCATTTTAAAAGCAATATAAGAAATTTCTGCTAAGAAAAGCTTTGCACTCCCCTTTGTTCAAACTAGACTTAACTTAGTACCATGACACATGTATGAAACAAATTGTGGAGGAATTATGACATATTGTTAAGATACAACAGATTATACATGAAGAATAACACCAATGCATTAAGGTAGCATCAAAATATTAGTCTATTTGTGGTGTCAAAGGGCATTCACAAATGTGACGCTGGCCCATTAGGGCCCGCTATGGCCTGGCTGGGCCAGCATCGTGGCAGCACACCTTTTTTTCTGGGCCCGCCAGATGTGGGCCCAGTACAAACCTGGACTGGGGTAGCGGCTGGGCCAAAACGTGGGCCCGAATCAAAGTGAACCCACAGTCTGCACACAACTTCTGCCTAGTCACCCAGAGTGGGCAAACCAGGTGGGAACATTGTTCCTGGCTCCTTCCAGCTTGAGGGGTTGCTATGGTGCCCAGCCATGGCTGCTTATAATAGACAGTCATGGCTGTCCATCATGGCAGGGGGGCAGGGTGACAGCAGCAGCATGGAGGCATGGCCCCTCCCACACTGGGGCAGACTATGGGGACATGTGTTCCTACGGCCAGAACACACCCAGATGGAGGAAGCCCTCCCTCCCAGCTAGGGTTAACTGATATCTGACATCTGCCACATCAGTTAACACCCAAAGGCTATGCATCTGGAGATTATGTAGCTGGGGGGAAAACACAACAGGAATGTTATTACACTAGATTACAGGTAATTATTTAATATTTTAACTGAGAGGGGATTCACACATGTCTTTAAATCGCACAGCTGCCTCAGCGACATCGTGCGATTTAAAAAAACCCGCACTTCCGGGCTGGTGTGAATGCGCTGAGTGCGCACATTTCCACTTAGCCCGAATGTTTGGAGTGCGGTTTGAAAAGTTGCTCCAAGCCCAGAAGTGCGGAGTTTTTTAAATCGCACGATGCCGCCGAGGCAGCTGTGCGATTTAAAGACACGTCTGAATCCGCCCTTAGTCTCACTTCACTTGTGCATTTTTTCACATGCTATATGGGTTATTTAAGTCATGCACTGCAAGAGTGAGGAATTAATATGTACAGTTTGAGGAATATAGTTAAAATATATGTTAGCTAGAAGTATTATAGTATTAAAAGATTTAAAAGGCTCGCACAAGATTTGCCTCCCAGTTCCTACTCTTAATCCAGAGCTAGAGCTTTGCCTGCCAGACACAGTTTCCCCCTTTTAAACTGGATTTTCTGTCAGCTCTCATCTCCACCTCCTGAGCTTCTCTGACTCCTTTTTAAATGTGTCTGCATGAGGCCCCTCATAGCTACATAACAGAGAATGTATCCTATGCTAAACTGAGGCTTATATTTGCAGTTTTTGTAATGTATCATCTTTAAATCTGTCCCGAATTAATTATGATAATTCTATTCCATTGGAGGTGAACAGCTGGTTGACAAAAAGTCTTTTGCTTGTAGAAACCTTGATGAGAATCCACTCCAGCCCAGTGACTGAAATTCTTCTTATCTGATAGTATTTGATACCATATGTCCAAAATCTTGGTGCTCAGAAAGTAGTTTCCTTGGGAGAATTTTCCATGTTTGAGGTGGCATCTATTTTGACAGTCTAGTCAGAGATTGTATGAGTAATTGGTTATAGCTAGGGCTGAAACTCGGCTCGATTGTCTCACCAGTTCTTGATGGTGTGTGCATGTTCCCATCTTTCCTCGAGCCGAACTCAGAAACCCCCCTCTTCTCATTGAGAACTGGTGAGAATTTGAGGGAGGTGAGGGTTTCGGGGGGGGGGATGGGTTTCAGAGGGGGGGGAATACGGGGGCTTGAGGTGATCAGGGGGCAAAGACTTGAGTACCTCTGGCCCCTGCCTCGCATCCCTGCCTAGGAGGAAGGGAAAGTTCAGGCAGAGACAGGGGTAGGACAGGGGTGTACTTACCATCTGGGGGAGTCTTGACCCCCCCCCCCATGGTTCTCCATGCCATGCTGGGCCCCTTCCTGGGTCTTCAGTTTAAAATACACCCCACCCCACCCCCCCATCTGAAGCATGATCATAGTGCTAATTGGCTTGACGTGCCCTTTTCAAAGATAGGGCTGAGCCCACAGGGCTGAGCAGCTCTTCTGAGTATGCTCAGCCCTACATGCCCTTTTCAAAGATGGCGGCCGCAGATCCATGCATGCTCAGAAGAGCTGCTTGGCTCTGTGGTTGCCATCTTTAAAAAAGGCATGCAGATCCGAGCAGTGGTCTTAGCTGTGGGTTTGGCTTTTTTCTTTTAAACTGAAGACACAGGAAGGGGCACCAACCCATGGAGCACCAACCAATGGAGCACCAATCCATGGATGATAAGTACACCTATGCTCCTGTCCCCGCCCAAACATTCCCTTCCCACCCAAGACGTGGAGGCCAGGCAGGGGACAGAGGTACTCCGGGGACTTGTCTTTTCCCCTGCTCACCTCCAGATCCTGTGCAGCTCCCCACCCCTTTGCATGCGACCCCCCCCCAAGTAATTTTTGAGAACTCAAGGTGGGGCAAGAACACCCAAGTTCTTGCCCCCATCTCGATTCTCGTGAATTTCTCATGAGAATCCCCCCCCCCCCAATTTCAGCCCTCTTTATGGCTGTTGGTTTCCTGTGGTAAAAGTGGATTCACTTCCACTTAGCTTTGTCATGAGAAAGCAAGGAAATGTCACAAATGAAAAACTTAACAAAAAAAACTATGGGTTCACTTTTCTTGCAAAATAATTCTCATTTAACAATAAAAATGTTAACCATTTAATATTTAACAATTAATAATTTCAAACCATTTAAAACAGTAACAATTTTAAATAGTAATATAAAAATGCTCCTTACACTGAACGGATAGCCATATTGGTAAAATTGGCAGTATTTATTATTTATTTATTCAAATTTATTTATTCAAATGTATAGAGACACACAGGGCAGTTTCAAATATATAAAACAATAAAAATCCATACAATAAAAACTGCCATGCTCACTTCAAAACACCCACCCTCCTCCCACAAACTTATCCAAAAACCAAACCAATGCCTATCCCCACTCACCAAATGCTCTTTCAAATGAAAAAGTTTTACATCACCTCTAGAAGATGTTTAGATGCAGGCTCAAGTGAATCTCCTTGGGAAGAGAGTTCCTCAAAACGAAGGCAGCAACTGAGAACACCCTCCTGCATACCCCCATCCCACAGACAAGTGTAAAAAATGGAATTCACAAGAGGGCACTCCTGGCCGGCCACAACAGCCACAATGGGACATGGTAGGACATGCAGTCTTTCAGATACATAGGACCTAGACTGTTTAGGGCTTTAAAGGTCAAAGCCAGCACCTTGAATTGTGCCCAAAAAGATATAGGCAGTCACTGCAGACTTCAGAGCACAGGTGTAATGAGCTACCGATGATTAATTGCTGAAAATATCTGAGCTGCCACATTCTGCACCACCAGCAGCTTCCAAACCATCATCAAGGGCAGCCCCACGTAGAGCACATTACAGTAATCTAGTCTCGAGGTGATGAAAGGATGGATGACAGTGGCCAGATCTGAGTCAGAGAGAAAAGGCAACATCCACCTCACTAGATGGAGTTGGTGAAAAGCACTCCTGACCACTGCTCTAACCCGGTGTTCCAGGTGCAGTGAGGGTATCCAAAAGTATGCAAACCTGATTGACCAGAGGGGGCCAGACCCCATCAATAACAGGTGTCTAAGTCATAAGACACCCAACTATCATCATCATCATCATCATCATCATCATCATCATCATCATCATCACTTCAGTCTTTTCAGGATTCAACTTCAATCAGTTCACCCTCATCCAGTTCCAAGCAGCGGGTGATTTCAGAAGTGATGTGGTGAATGTCCACCACAGTCAACCTCAGTCAAACGCGGGTGGTGGTGAAAGCGCCGTGCATGTCTGTTTGCTCGCATCCAGATGTTCACCACAGTCAAACGTGACCCGGGGTGAAGCTAACCATGCTTCGTGAGGTCAGGGCGGGAGGAGGTCCAGAAGTGTGGTGAATGGTCACCATGGCAGGGGTGAATGAAAAGTAACTTCTGAACGGAAACCCACAGCCATGGTGGAAGGAATTGACCCCAGCTACTGTGTATTCTGTGGCTCAAACCTGGTCCATGTCTCCACTGCATTTCTGTTGTGTTCCCCTGGCCCATGTTCTCTCTGATTGCCCCCGGGCGGTGGTCACGATCCTGTCACTTCTGTTGGAACCGCACGTGTCACCACAGTGAATCCATTCACACCGGGGTGGGATTCACTGTGGTGAATTGGAACGCGTCACTTCTGAAATCACCCAGCAGCTAGGCAATAGGTAAACACTGAGACTACAGGATCTGGGTTAGAAGAAAAACAGAGGTAGAACTGAGTGTCATCAGTAGAGCTGTACAGAAAGGGCCCGTGTTGATTTCATTTTTTTTAAAAAATTGCTGATATTTGTCTTTTAAAAAATCATTATTCTTTTTTATTTGCATTTTCCTTCCACTTTGGATTCCAAGAGGAATCACCGTAGGACTTCTTAAGGCTTAGGAAATACTTGTATTTTGTTTCCAAAGCTTACCTAAAGTTAGGTAAAGTTTCTTACCGAAAGTTACTGAAAGTGCTGCAGAGCAGCAGAAGTATCATTGAAAGACTGGCATGTAGCATGCAGGCAGGGGACAGAGCAAGAGCAGACACTGGCAGGCAGCGGGCACTGAAGCAGCAGGTACTGTGACTCACAGAGGAAGGAGGAGACTGACTGTGGTGCATGCCCCAGGAAAGCTTCAGCTTCTTGAAAGTAGAATGTTTATTTATTTATTTATTTATTTATTTTTAAATTTAATTATTTATATCCCGCCCCTTCTACTGAAGCAGCTTGGGGCAGCTAACAATTTAAAATAGTAATATAAAAATATAAATACATATAAAGCACCATAATAAGGGAAGGCCAAAGAATAGAAACAGAATATACAAAAGCCCAGTCACCCTAACCCTCAACCCCCCACTCTTCACCCATCTCCCTTGCCAAAAGCCTAGATGAACAGCCAGGTCTTGCATTGACATCGAAAAGAGGAGAGGTCGGGGGCCACCCAGGCCTCTGCTGGGAGGGAGTTCCACAGCCTAGGTGTGGCCAACGAGAACATCCTCTTCATGGTGTCCCCCTAGGATACCCAGGGGACCTCAAGAAGGGCATTCCCAGCCAACCACAAGGGTTGATCCAGAGCCTGGGGAGTGAGGCAGTTCTGCAGGCAGGTAGGGTCTAAGCTGCATAGGGCTTTATAGGTAAGTACCAATACCTTGAATTGGGCCCGGAAAGCTATAGGCAGCCAAGTACAGAAAACGGAGCACTGGTGTAATGTACTGTCAATGGCCTGTCCCCATAAGGACGTGGGCCATTGCATTTTGCACCAGCTGCAGACTCTGAACCATCACCATGGGTAGCCCCATGTAGAGTATGTTACAATAGTCCAGTCTAGAGGTAATGAATGCATGGATGATGATGGCCAGGTCAGAGTCTGAGATGTATGGCCAAAGCTGCCACAGTAGATGTAACTGGCAAATTGTGCTCCTTGCCACAGCTCCCACCTAGACATCCAGGCAGTGCAGAGAATCGAGGAGCACTCCCAGACTTTGAACCTGAGGAACCAGCAGGGAGCACACCCCATCAACGATGGGGGATGCCATTCCAGCACCCTTACCCACCAGCATCACCTCCATCTTTTCAGGATTCAGCTTCAGTCGGCTCACCCTCATGCAGTCCTCCACAGACGATAGACACCAAGTAAGCACCAAGACTGCTGAGTCTGGGTCAGATGAAAAAGAGAGGTAGACTTGGGTAGAGAGAGGTAGACAGCATACTGATGATACAGAATGTCAAACCTTCTCATGATTTTGCCCAATAGCTGCATATACATGTTGAACAGGAGAGGGGACAGAATGGAACCTTGTTGGACTCCACATGAAAGGTTCTAGAGTTCTTCTGGCCAGGAATGAGTGGAACCATTAAAGAACAAGCCCACCCACTCCAGCTTGGTCCCACAAGTGAGTCACTAACATCTTGTGGTCAATGGTATCAAATGCAGCTAACAAAGCTAACAGAATCATCAGGGTCAAATGACCCTGATCCAATTCAAGGCGAAGGTCATCAAGCCACAAGTACGGTCTCAGTGCCATAGCCTGGATGAAAACCAGACTGCGAGGGATCAAGAAAACCAATACGGTCCAGATGCTCCTGCAGCTGCTGAGCTACTACCCATTCAATAAGAATATCAGGGTGAGACTGGCACACAGCAGACAGGCAAAAGATGGAACATCAGGGGCATGGGCAGGCAGTGGGCAGTCTGGCATGGAGAAGCAGCAGGGACTGGCAAAGGAGACATGCTGTCCCAAGTCTGTTGAGCTTAAACTAGCAGAGACTGCCTCAGGGGGGCAGGACTTATGTGTGTGTGTGTGTGTGTGTGTGAGAGAGAGAGAGAGAGAGAGAGAGAGAGAGAGAATATACAGACTGGTAGAAGCAGCAGCAGTTTTCCAGATGAGCAGCAATCAAGATTGCTTTGGCACCCCAAACTGTGCCAGACAACATCCCAGGGGTTTAATGAGAGAGAGAGAGAGAGAGAGAGAGAAATTGGAGGAGGAGCAGCATCAGGAACAGCAGAACCAGAAACAGCAGGAGGAAGGAGGAAAGGCACTGGTGGCAAACTGTTCTTATTGGTACTGTCCTTGGCACTCCCAGAGCCCATGTGATTGGTTCTGGGAAGTTGGAGACATTAAGCAATCAAAGAGTGCCATGCCACTGACTGCTTGCAATGCTCATTTGCCAGTGGAGTTGTCAATCATGTCTCCTGGTTCCATTCCATGGTGTCTGCTCTCTCCTCCCCTCCCAGAAGTTGTTTACTAGGTTTCCCCTCCAAAATGGGGCCAGGCTGTAACAAAAATAATAATAAAAAATATTTTTTTAAAATTATGTTGTTATTTTTTTCCATTTTTGTTTTTTATGAAAATGAGATTTTTGTTTTTATTTTTATCAAAACAAAAACAAACTACACAGCCCTAGTCATCAGCATATTGGTGACACCACACCTCAAAGCTCCTAATGATTTTACCCAGCAGCCTTAGATACACATTGAACAAGAATATAATCCTGATGGACACCACAGAGGAGGTCCCTGGGAAATGACGGACAATCACTGATCACCACTCACTGGGACCTCCCCAACAGGAAAGAATGGAACCATTCAAAAGAGGTATTGCGCACCTCTGCCTGCAATCATGCCAATAACACCTCATGCTAAACTGTATCAAAGGATGCTGAAAGATCTAAGATTAACATGGTAGAATTCCTCTTATCCACTTCAAGGTGCAGATCATTAATCAAAGCCACAAGCGCAGTCTCCATTTCACACGAAGGATGAAAACCTGACTAAAACCAGTGCAGGAATCCAGTAGCATCAAGATCAGCTAGGAGCTGTTGGGAAACCACCCGTTCAATATCCTCCCTAAAAAAGGAACATAAGAGACAGGCTGATAGCTGGAAGGGGACTCAGGGAATCTTCAGACGTTACGAGATCACAGTCAACCGTAGTGAATCTGCACAGGGTGAAAGTGATCTCATAACGTCTGATGGGGGAAACGTAAGTTCCCCCCACAGATGTTCACCCCCGTGAATCACGGGGGGGAATCAGATTCACCACACGATCGGAGGTCCTGCCCGGACCATCCCCGATCGTGTGGTGAATGAGATTCCCCCCCCCCCCCGTGATGAAGGGGACAGTAATGTCTGTCCCCTGACCACGGCCCGGAATCCGCGGCAGGATTCCAGACCGTGGTCAATGCTGGGTGTGTGTGGCCAGGCGCTGCGGCCGTATTGGCCATGGCGCCCGCCTTTCTCCTGGAGGGCGGGGGGCCAGGGCAGCATGGGGGGGCAGGGCTGTGCAGCCGCATGTTGTGCCGTGCAGCCCCACCCCCTCCCCGGATTCCCCACCGGGATCGGCCACCACGTCGGTTAGCCCATGATGCTGTGGCCCCGGCAGGGAATCAAAGGATTGTTTCTGTGATGGGGCCAATTGGCCTCGTCAGTCGTCACATCTGAAAATACTCTCAGTGTCCAAAGATGGTTTCTTAATCAGAGGCTGGACTTCAACAGTTTAAATAGTGTTTGACACTCTCCCATAGGGAAGTTTTGACAATCCCACTCACCAACATCCCCAACATCTCCCTTCTGGCTTTCAACAACCAGGACAGACAAGGATATAATTCACAACTGGTTGCCCTCATCACCCTAAGCACCTCCCTTGCTTCAGTAAGGGATACCAATTGAAACTGATCCATATAAACAGTACAAGACTGAGCTTCCAAAACCCCAATCTCTGACTCTGCAGTTTATTTACTAAATTTATTTATTTACTAAATTAATACCCCTGCCCCTCCTGAATACAGTTCGGGGTGGCTTCCAACAGTAATAAAAAATACATATAAAAACAAATATAAAACAATTTAAAACAAATCAAAACACTTTAAATGTTTTAAAACAGGGCCCCGGGATACAATTTAGCATAAAAACAATAAACAGGGTTGGGGAGATAACAAACCCTAACCCCCGCTCCCCCCCACCCCAAAGGCCTGGGTGAACAGCCAGGTTTTACAACACCATCGGAATGTCAACAGACTTGGGGCCAGGCGTGCTTCCTCCAGAAGGGAGTTCCAAAGGCGTGGCGCGGCCACCGAGAATGCCCTCTCCATTGTGGCCCCCCGCTTTATGCGGGGGACCTCCAGGAAAGCACCCCCGGCCGACCAAAGGGGCCACTTTGGAGCGCGGAGGGCGAGGCAGTCCCTGAGGTACGAGGGGCCCAGACCATGAAGGGCCTTATAGATCAACACTAAAACCTTGAACCTAGCTCAGCACACTACTGGCACCAGTGCAGAGTCCGGAGCACAGGTGTAATGTGCTCCCAACGACCTGTCCCCATGAGGAGACGAGCTGCCGCATTCTGCACTAGCTGCAGCCTCCGAACCAGGAACAAGGGAAGCCCCATATAGAGCGCATTGCAGTAGTCCAGCCTCGAGGTGACGAAGGCATGGATGAGGGAGGCCAGGTCTGGGCCGGAGATGAACAGACACAGCCTCCGCACAAGACACAACTGGGAGAAGGCAGCCTTAACGACTGCCTCCACCTCCCGCTCCAGGCGGAGGTCTGCGTCCAATATCACCCCCCGGACTCCGGACCTGGTGAGCTATAGGAGGGAGAACCCCCCCCAATCAGGGGGGGCACTACCTCCCTTGCTCTTCCCACCAACATCACCTTCGTCTTATTGGGGTTGAGCTTAAGTCTGCTCTGCCACATCCATTTCGCCACAGCCTCCAGACATTGGGATAGCAACTAGACAGCTGGGTCTGGATCAGTTGAAAAAGAGAGGTACAGCTGAGTATCATCAGCATACTGGTGACACCGCACCCTGAACCCTCTCACGACCTCCCCCAAGAGCTGCATGTATACATTAAATAATAATGGAGACAGAATAGAACCCTGCGGAATGCCGCATGATAAGGCGCAGGGGCACGATGTCTCATTCCCAAGCACCACCCGCTGACTTCTCCCCAAGAGGAATGAACGGAACCATTCAAGAACAGTCCCGTCCAGACCCCCCAGGTCACGCAGCCGTCTCAGCAGCAGCCCATGGTCCATGGTGTCAAAAGCATCCAAGTGATCTAGCAGGATGAGAAATGTTGAACATCCTGCATTCATCTCCCGGCGGAGGTCGTCAACCAAGGCCACCAACGCCGTCTCATTACCATAGCCGAGGCGGAACCCAGATTGAAACGGGTCTAGGAAACCGATGCTATCCAGATGCACCTGGAGCTGGAGTGCCACTGCCCGCTCAATAACCTTCCCTAAAAAGGGAAGGTTAGAGACAGGTCGGTAGCTGGCGAGCGCGTCCACGTCCAACGATGGTTTCTTCAGCAGGGGGCGCACCACAGCCTCTTTTAAGCAAGGCGACAACCTCCCCTGNATCCACGTCCAAAGATGGTTTATTCAGCAGGGGGCACACCACAGCCTCCTTGAGGCAAGGCAACAGCCTCCCCTGCTGCAAGGATGCGTTCACTACCCTCGCCAGCACCGTCCCCAACATCTCCCTGGAGGCCTTCACCAACCAGGATGGGCATGGATCAAGTTTGCAACAGGTGGCCCTCACAGACCCCAAGACATCTGCCGCATCAGCCAGCGTCACTTCCTGAAACTCCCCCCACAAAGTTGGATCAGACGGGACCTCCATCACCTCGCGCTCTTCTCCTACTGCCCCTAATCCAACGTCAAAGTCGGTCTGAATCTGAGCAATCTTGTCTGCGAAGTGGTTGACAAACTCCTCACAGCGGGCCTGGGACAAGTCCCCATCCAGGCGGAGGGAGGCTGGACTAACCAGCCCCCGGACCACCCAAAAAAGCTCCGCCGGGCATGAATTTGAAGACGCTATAAGGACAGCAAGGAACTCCTTCCTTGCCATCCTCACAGCCTCAACATAGGACCGCAAATGGGCCCAAGGAGAAGACAGTTGGAGTCAGATTGAGTCCGACGCCAGCGTCACTCCAGCGTCCTGCCTACTCGCTTCATACACCGCAGCCCCTCAGTAAACCAAGAGGCCCTGCGGTGACGAGACCGAGGCATAGGATGTCTCGGAGCCACCCTGTCAATGACCTCCTCCAGCAAGATGTTCCAATGCTGGACTAGCTCATCCACAGAGTGACCGTCCAGGTCCAAGGTTAACTCCCTCAGGACCTCTTGGAACTGCTGGAGTTCCATCAGCCTCCGATGGCGGACCATCCTAACTGGTCCCTTCCCCTCCTGGAGGGGGTGCGCTAGAAGACTGGTCTGAAGGAGATAATGGTCCATCCATGACAAGAGCACCACCCTAATTTCCCCCACAACCGGACCCCCTGCCTCAAGGCCAGAACTGAAGATCAGTTCAAGGGTGTGCCCCCCCACGTGAGTCAGGCAGATAACCTCCTGGGGCAAATCCATGGTTGCTATGGCGGCCATGAATTCTTGCTCTGCCCTGACAAAGCCGGCATCGGCGTGGATGTTGAAGTCCCCCAAAACCAAGGTCCTAGAGGAGCCAAACACCACCTCCGAGGCCAGCTCTGCTAGAGTGGTAAGGGATGCCGCAGGACAGGAAGGGGTCTGGTATACCAGCAGCACCCCTAGCTTGCCCGAGGCCAAATCGAACACCACATGAAGGGACTTGATACCCACAATATCCAGGACTGGATACTTCCTAACAGGCCATTCCTCTCTAAAGATAATAGCTACACCACCTCCCCAGCCATCCGCGCGGGGCTGATGCTGCACGGCATACCCGGACAGAAAGAGATTGGCCAAAGTTGGACCAGCCAACTCGTACAGCCAGGTCTCCATGATACATGCGAGGTCCATGACCCCATCCAAGATTAAATTCCAGACAATTGGGGCCTTGTTCACAATGGACCTCACATTTAACAGCAGAAGCCCCCCACGTATGGACCTTGGACCTGGCTCCTCCCTCTCCCTCAGTGGGGGGATGGCAACCTGCACCTCCCTCAGGTACTTTGGTCCCCTAGGGGCACGTGCCATCTGACCCCATGAACCATACCGTCCCTGTCCCAGGACCACCCCAATAGCCGCGTCCTCCCCTCCGTCCACCCGATCCTGGCCCTCCAAACCTGGCTGCTTGCCCAGTAGCCTTCCCCCACCCCCATCCCTCCAAAACCTCCCCCCTACCCTCCCGGCCATCCTGCTGCCANAAAAAATTGCTGATATTTGTCTTTTAAAAAATCATTATTCTTTTTTATTTGCATTTTCCTTCCACTTTGGATTCCAAGAGGAATCACCGTAGGACTTCTTAAGGCTTAGGAAATACTTGTATTTTGTTTCCAAAGCTTACCTAAAGTTAGGTAAAGTTTCTTACCGAAAGTTACTGAAAGTGCTGCAGAGCAGCAGAAGTATCATTGAAAGACTGGCATGTAGCATGCAGGCAGGGGACAGAGCAAGAGCAGACACTGGCAGGCAGCGGGCACTGAAGCAGCAGGTACTGTGACTCACAGAGGAAGGAGGAGACTGACTGTGGTGCATGCCCCAGGAAAGCTTCAGCTTCTTGAAAGTAGAATGTTTATTTATTTATTTATTTATTTATTTTTAAATTTAATTATTTATATCCCGCCCCTTCTACTGAAGCAGCTTGGGGCAGCTAACAATTTAAAATAGTAATATAAAAATATAAATACATATAAAGCACCATAATAAGGGAAGGCCAAAGAATAGAAACAGAATATACAAAAGCCCAGTCACCCTAACCCTCAACCCCCCACTCTTCACCCATCTCCCTTGCCAAAAGCCTAGATGAACAGCCAGGTCTTGCATTGACATCGAAAAGAGGAGAGGTCGGGGGCCACCCAGGCCTCTGCTGGGAGGGAGTTCCACAGCCTAGGTGTGGCCAACGAGAACATCCTCTTCATGGTGTCCCCCTAGGATACCCAGGGGACCTCAAGAAGGGCATTCCCAGCCAACCACAAGGGTTGATCCAGAGCCTGGGGAGTGAGGCAGTTCTGCAGGCAGGTAGGGTCTAAGCTGCATAGGGCTTTATAGGTAAGTACCAATACCTTGAATTGGGCCCGGAAAGCTATAGGCAGCCAAGTACAGAAAACGGAGCACTGGTGTAATGTACTGTCAATGGCCTGTCCCCATAAGGACGTGGGCCATTGCATTTTGCACCAGCTGCAGACTCTGAACCATCACCATGGGTAGCCCCATGTAGAGTATGTTACAATAGTCCAGTCTAGAGGTAATGAATGCATGGATGATGATGGCCAGGTCAGAGTCTGAGATGTATGGCCAAAGCTGCCACAGTAGATGTAACTGGCAAATTGTGCTCCTTGCCACAGCTCCCACCTAGACATCCAGGCAGTGCAGAGAATCGAGGAGCACTCCCAGACTTTGAACCTGAGGAACCAGCAGGGAGCACACCCCATCAACGATGGGGGATGCCATTCCAGCACCCTTACCCACCAGCATCACCTCCATCTTTTCAGGATTCAGCTTCAGTCGGCTCACCCTCATGCAGTCCTCCACAGACGATAGACACCAAGTAAGCACCAAGACTGCTGAGTCTGGGTCAGATGAAAAAGAGAGGTAGACTTGGGTAGAGAGAGGTAGACAGCATACTGATGATACAGAATGTCAAACCTTCTCATGATTTTGCCCAATAGCTGCATATACATGTTGAACAGGAGAGGGGACAGAATGGAACCTTGTTGGACTCCACATGAAAGGTTCTAGAGTTCTTCTGGCCAGGAATGAGTGGAACCATTAAAAAACAAGCCCACCCACTCCAGCTTGGTCCCACAAGTGAGTCACTAACATCTTGTGGTCAATGGTATCAAATGCAGCTAACAAAGCTAACAGAATCATCAGGGTCAAATGACCCTGATCCAATTCAAGGCGAAGGTCATCAAGCCACAAGTACGGTCTCAGTGCCATAGCCTGGATGAAAACCAGACTGCGAGGGATCAAGAAAACCAATACGGTCCAGATGCTCCTGCAGCTGCTGAGCTACTACCCATTCAATAAGAATATCAGGGTGAGACTGGCACACAGCAGACAGGCAAAAGATGGAACATCAGGGGCATGGGCAGGCAGTGGGCAGTCTGGCATGGAGAAGCAGCAGGGACTGGCAAAGGAGACATGCTGTCCCAAGTCTGTTGAGCTTAAACTAGCAGAGACTGCCTCAGGGGGGCAGGACTTATGTGTGTGTGTGTGTGTGTGTGTGAGAGAGAGAGAGAGAGAGAGAGAGAGAGAATATACAGACTGGTAGAAGCAGCAGCAGTTTTCCAGATGAGCAGCAATCAAGATTGCTTTGGCACCCCAAACTGTGCCAGACAACATCCCAGGGGTTTAATGAGAGAGAGAGAGAGAGAGAGAGAGAAATTGGAGGAGGAGCAGCATCAGGAACAGCAGAACCAGAAACAGCAGGAGGAAGGAGGAAAGGCACTGGTGGCAAACTGTTCTTATTGGTACTGTCCTTGGCACTCCCAGAGCCCATGTGATTGGTTCTGGGAAGTTGGAGACATTAAGCAATCAAAGAGTGCCATGCCACTGACTGCTTGCAATGCTCATTTGCCAGTGGAGTTGTCAATCATGTCTCCTGGTTCCATTCCATGGTGTCTGCTCTCTCCTCCCCTCCCAGAAGTTGTTTACTAGGTTTCCCCTCCAAAATGGGGCCAGGCTGTAACAAAAATAATAATAAAAAATATTTTTTTAAAATTATGTTGTTATTTTTTTCCATTTTTGTTTTTTATGAAAATGAGATTTTTGTTTTTATTTTTATCAAAACAAAAACAAACTACACAGCCCTAGTCATCAGCATATTGGTGACACCACACCTCAAAGCTCCTAATGATTTTACCCAGCAGCCTTAGATACACATTGAACAAGAATATAATCCTGATGGACACCACAGAGGAGGTCCCTGGGAAATGACGGACAATCACTGATCACCACTCACTGGGACCTCCCCAACAGGAAAGAATGGAACCATTCAAAAGAGGTATTGCGCACCTCTGCCTGCAATCATGCCAATAACACCTCATGCTAAACTGTATCAAAGGATGCTGAAAGATCTAAGATTAACATGGTAGAATTCCTCTTATCCACTTCAAGGTGCAGATCATTAATCAAAGCCACAAGCGCAGTCTCCATTTCACACGAAGGATGAAAACCTGACTAAAACCAGTGCAGGAATCCAGTAGCATCAAGATCAGCTAGGAGCTGTTGGGAAACCACCCGTTCAATATCCTCCCTAAAAAAGGAACATAAGAGACAGGCTGATAGCTGGAAGGGGACTCAGGGAATCTTCAGACGTTACGAGATCACAGTCAACCGTAGTGAATCTGCACAGGGTGAAAGTGATCTCATAACGTCTGATGGGGGAAACGTAAGTTCCCCCCACAGATGTTCACCCCCGTGAATCACGGGGGGGAATCAGATTCACCACACGATCGGAGGTCCTGCCCGGACCATCCCCGATCGTGTGGTGAATGAGATTCCCCCCCCCCCCCGTGATGAAGGGGACAGTAATGTCTGTCCCCTGACCACGGCCCGGAATCCGCGGCAGGATTCCAGACCGTGGTCAATGCTGGGTGTGTGTGGCCAGGCGCTGCGGCCGTATTGGCCATGGCGCCCGCCTTTCTCCTGGAGGGCGGGGGGCCAGGGCAGCATGGGGGGGCAGGGCTGTGCAGCCGCATGTTGTGCCGTGCAGCCCCACCCCCTCCCCGGATTCCCCACCGGGATCGGCCACCACGTCGGTTAGCCCATGATGCTGTGGCCCCGGCAGGGAATCAAAGGATTGTTTCTGTGATGGGGCCAATTGGCCTCGTCAGTCGTCACATCTGAAAATACTCTCAGTGTCCAAAGATGGTTTCTTAATCAGAGGCTGGACTTCAACAGTTTAAATAGTGTTTGACACTCTCCCATAGGGAAGTTTTGACAATCCCACTCACCAACATCCCCAACATCTCCCTTCTGGCTTTCAACAACCAGGACAGACAAGGATATAATTCACAACTGGTTGCCCTCATCACCCTAAGCACCTCCCTTGCTTCAGTAAGGGATACCAATTGAAACTGATCCATATAAACAGTACAAGACTGAGCTTCCAAAACCCCAATCTCTGACTCTGCAGTTTATTTACTAAATTTATTTATTTACTAAATTAATACCCCTGCCCCTCCTGAATACAGTTCGGGGTGGCTTCCAACAGTAATAAAAAATACATATAAAAACAAATATAAAACAATTTAAAACAAATCAAAACACTTTAAATGTTTTAAAACAGGGCCCCGGGATACAATTTAGCATAAAAACAATAAACAGGGTTGGGGAGATAACAAACCCTAACCCCCGCTCCCCCCCACCCCAAAGGCCTGGGTGAACAGCCAGGTTTTACAACACCATCGGAATGTCAACAGACTTGGGGCCAGGCGTGCTTCCTCCAGAAGGGAGTTCCAAAGGCGTGGCGCGGCCACCGAGAATGCCCTCTCCATTGTGGCCCCCCGCTTTATGCGGGGGACCTCCAGGAAAGCACCCCCGGCCGACCAAAGGGGCCACTTTGGAGCGCGGAGGGCGAGGCAGTCCCTGAGGTACGAGGGGCCCAGACCATGAAGGGCCTTATAGATCAACACTAAAACCTTGAACCTAGCTCAGCACACTACTGGCACCAGTGCAGAGTCCGGAGCACAGGTGTAATGTGCTCCCAACGACCTGTCCCCATGAGGAGACGAGCTGCCGCATTCTGCACTAGCTGCAGCCTCCGAACCAGGAACAAGGGAAGCCCCATATAGAGCGCATTGCAGTAGTCCAGCCTCGAGGTGACGAAGGCATGGATGAGGGAGGCCAGGTCTGGGCCGGAGATGAACAGACACAGCCTCCGCACAAGACACAACTGGGAGAAGGCAGCCTTAACGACTGCCTCCACCTCCCGCTCCAGGCGGAGGTCTGCGTCCAATATCACCCCCCGGACTCCGGACCTGGTGAGCTATAGGAGGGAGAACCCCCCCCAATCAGGGGGGGCACTACCTCCCTTGCTCTTCCCACCAACATCACCTTCGTCTTATTGGGGTTGAGCTTAAGTCTGCTCTGCCACATCCATTTCGCCACAGCCTCCAGACATTGGGATAGCAACTAGACAGCTGGGTCTGGATCAGTTGAAAAAGAGAGGTACAGCTGAGTATCATCAGCATACTGGTGACACCGCACCCTGAACCCTCTCACGACCTCCCCCAAGAGCTGCATGTATACATTAAATAATAATGGAGACAGAATAGAACCCTGCGGAATGCCGCATGATAAGGCGCAGGGGCACGATGTCTCATTCCCAAGCACCACCCGCTGACTTCTCCCCAAGAGGAATGAACGGAACCATTCAAGAACAGTCCCGTCCAGACCCCCCAGGTCACGCAGCCGTCTCAGCAGCAGCCCATGGTCCATGGTGTCAAAAGCATCCAAGTGATCTAGCAGGATGAGAAATGTTGAACATCCTGCATTCATCTCCCGGCGGAGGTCGTCAACCAAGGCCACCAACGCCGTCTCATTACCATAGCCGAGGCGGAACCCAGATTGAAACGGGTCTAGGAAACCGATGCTATCCAGATGCACCTGGAGCTGGAGTGCCACTGCCCGCTCAATAACCTTCCCTAAAAAGGGAAGGTTAGAGACAGGTCGGTAGCTGGCGAGCGCGTCCACGTCCAACGATGGTTTCTTCAGCAGGGGGCGCACCACAGCCTCTTTTAAGCAAGGCGACAACCTCCCCTG
>QEPC01008573.1:1875969-1888075 GCA_003113815.1 Sphenodon punctatus | reverse complement strand
GACCCCCGGGCCCCCACCTGTATCAACCTCTCCAAACCAACGCTCGCCACTGTGATCTGCAGGACACGTAAGAAACATATTTTATATGCTAGGCAGGCCAGGCTAGGATCTATCTAAGAACTGTTGCATTGGGTTCATGCTGTACCTGATTGTGTGAGAAGGATAATAAAATAGTGTTGTACCCAATTAAAAACGTCTAATTTGTGGTGTGGGGCTGACTAAGATCCCGATTGGGGAATCGTGCTTGGGAGGGAAAGTACTGGATTGAAAAATCAAAACAATCCAGCTTCTTCTTAAAAACCTCTAACGATGGAAAATCAACAACTTCCTTGGTTAGACTGTTCCACTGCCTGACTGTCTTTACAGTCAGGAATTTTTGCCTCATATTCAGTCTAAATTTTCCTTGTTGCAGCTTGTTCCCATTGCCTCTTGTCCTACCCTTCATAGCAAGAGAGAAAAAATGTTCCCCATTGTCTTTATGGCAGACTTTCAAATATCTGTAGACTGTTATCATATTAATATTATTTATATTATTTTTACAATTTATATGCCGCCCCCTCCTGCCTCAGGCATCTCGGGGCAGCTCACAATATATTAAAACATTTAAAACATTACAACATTAAAATAACCATAATAATTTCATTTAAAACTATGTAAAACCCCATCCAACCCCCACCCTAACCCAACCCACCCACCCAATCTCCCTCGGGAAAGGCCCGGCGGAACAGCCAGGTCTTACATTGTCTGCGGAAAGAAGGAAGGTCAGCAGCCAAGCGGATCTCCAATGGGAGGGAGTTCCACAGCCGCGGCGCAGCCACAGATAGTGCCCTCTTCATAGTAGACACCCGGGAACCCTGGGGAACCCCGAGGAGTGTGCCCCCAGCTGACCACAGGGGTTGCTCCAGGACCCAGAGGATGAGGCAGTCCTGCAGATAGGCAGGGCCCAAGCCATTTAGGGCTTTAAAGGTCAACACCAACACCTTGAATTGACCCTGGAAATCTACTGGCCTGCCAGTGCAGAGTGCAAAGCACCGGTGTTATATGCTCACGCCGGCCCATCCCAAATCAAATCAAATATTTAATTGTGGCGTATCCAAAGTCTATTGCCAAACTAACAAAACACAAAAGAAATGGGGAAGGAAAAACAAAACCTTAATACGTAGAATACAATATGTAGACATAATAAATATCCATTTCAATACAAAACATATATCATTACTAAACTTAGAATAAAATAACCTCACAGTTTATGGATCCTCAGATCCCCAACTAAGAACCTTAATAAATCATTTACTTAACATAAGACCAATAATAATATAAAAAATATAGAAATAAAATAACTCTGGTTGATATAATACAATATCATATCCGCAATCAGTCAAATAAAAAAAGAAGAAGCAAGGCATACATTTTAAAATTTAAATTTTTTCCCCTAAGGGCAAAAGCCTGTACAAGGAAATTGGAAACAGCTAAAGTAATATTTTGATCTTTATCCTCCAAAAAGAACCTCACATACTTGAAGGAGGTTCTACCTAGCACCAGCTCTAAATAAGGGGTCAGGAAGAAGGCTCTAATCTCTGAATATAAATTACAATATAGCAATATATGCTCAATGGATTCGGTCTCCAACATATCAAAGGGGCAAAGTCTTAATGAATATGGGATATTTGAATATCTCCCTTCCAAGACCTTACAGGGTAAAGAGTTAACCCTATCACAGAAAAAGAGATAGGAGGCTATTTTAGACAAGTATTTGGTAAGAAAATCAGTCAGACATCCACAATTAGGAATTAGTATATTATATACCGAGAGTGCAGACGCTGCAGAAATAATAGCTAAGTCAGTTTGCCTGTCCAAGTCTTCTAGTCTTCTAAAGACTTCCGTTTTGGCTATCAAAAAACTCTTGGCCTGGAGGCCCGTCCCCATTGAGAGATGGGCCACCGCATTCTGCACCAGTTGCAGTTTCTGAACTAACACCAAGGGTAGCCCCACATTGCATTGCAGTAATCCAGTCTCTGGTAATAAAAGCATGGATGACCATGGCCAACTCCGAGTCTGAGACATACAGCCTAAGCCGACGCACCAGATGTAACTGGGGAAATGCTCCTTTTGCCACAGCCATCACCTGAGCATCCAGGCGGAGCTGTGGGTCCAAGAGCACCCCCAGATTCTGGGCCTGAGAAACCAGGGGGGCAGACCCCATCAATGATGGGGGCCACCACCACCCTGGTCTTCCCCACAACCATCACCTCCATCTTGTCAGGATTTAGTCTCAGGCTGCTCACCCTCATCCAATCCCCTACAGCGGACAAACACCGGATAAGCACCGAGACTGCAGGGCCTGAGTCGGAAGAAAATGAAAGATATATCTGGGTATCATCAGCATATTGATGACAACCCACTCCATACTCCCTAACAACCTCTCCCAAAAGCTGCATGTACACATTGAACAGGAGAGAGGATAGGATGGAACCCTGCATTACTCCACATGTGAGGCCCCGGGGGGGAAATGAAAACTTTTCCAGCACCACAAGCTGGCTTGTCCCAGCCAGGAATGAGCAGAACCATTCACGAACGGTCCCACCAATCCCTGCCTGGTCCCGCAGATGAGTCACCAACAACTCATGATCAATGGTATCAAATGCAGCTGAGAGATCTAACAAAACCAACAGGGTCAAATGACCCCGGTCTAACTCATGGGAGAGGTCATTGGCCAAGGCAGCAAGTGTAGTCTCCATGCCATAACCCGGACAAAAGCCTGACTGCGAAGGATCAAGAAAATTAATCTGGACCAAATGCCCCTGAAGCTGCTGAGCCACCATCCGTTCAATAACCTTCCCTAAAAAGGGAAGGTTAGAGACTGGCTGATAATTGGCAAAGACATCAACGTCCAAAGATAGCTTTTTGAACAGGCGTCGCACCACTTCCTACTTGAGACAGCCCGGCACCCTGCCCTCCCCAAGGGAGGCATTGACTATCCCTACCAGCAACAGCCCCAATGTCTCCCGACTAGCCATAACCAGCCAAGATGGGCATGGATCTAATTCAGAATTTGTAGCTCGAACAGTCCCCAGAGCATCCCCCGCATCCGAGTGCGACAGTGTCCGAAACTCATCCCACAAAACAGGACCAGACCGGACTTCCACTGCCTCAGACTCATTCTCTGCTAAAAAAGTTGCATCAAAACTGTGGTGAATTTGAGCGATTTTATCCGCAAAAAAGTCCACAAACAAATCACAGTGAGCATTTGATGGTTCCATGTCCAGGCGGAGGGTAGCCGGACTGACCAGCCCCTTCACAACCCGGAACAGCTGGCTCAGCCGGGCAGGACTTAGTGGACGCAATGAGGGCTGAAAAGAAAATCTTCTTTGCTGTCCGCACTGCTATGGCATAGGTACATAACCAGACTCTATGGGTAATTTCAGATGCTTTGAAAATGTCTTTCACCACAGTGAACCCCAGTGGATTCCCTGTGGTGGCGGCATTTCCGTAAGCATCTGTTTGACCCCTGCCAGATGTTCACCACAGTGAATCTCTGGTGGGGGTCAAAGTTAACCACGGTTCTAGACCTCCGGCCGGCTGGAGGTCGAGAACTGTGGTTAGACTGGCCACGATCCGGGATGGGCCAAAAGTAACGTGTGTTACCTTGGCCCATCCTGCATTGAAGCCCTGACCGCGATAAGGGATCAGACACAGTGACCTAATTGGCTGCTGCGCCCTCCCATCTCCCCGAGGGCAGGCAGCTGAGGGAGCACGGAGGGACGCGGCTGTGCGGCCGCACGTCACACTGTGCAGCCGCCGCTGAGATTCCCCAGTGTGATGGAGCTGGCACATCTAAAGGATGGCTGACTTCATCACGGATCAGGATCTGAGAGAGATCCCGATCCAGGATTCAGCATGGCGGGCCAAATGCCCCGTAATGTCTAAAATACCCTATGCTGCAACCAGTCCACTTCAGTACATGAATGATACCACCATCGCTCTAACCGCTGCCCTTCCTGATTCATCTGCTGCAGCTCACCCGTATACCATGGGGAGATGCATTGTCAGAATTTCAGGAGCAGACACCTGGGAGCCACACAGTCGATAGCCTCCATCAGCCTGATATTCCACCTAGACACGAGGTCATCGAGTGAGTGGCCATCAAGGGCAGAGGAAACATCCCCTAGAGCTGCCTGGAACCTTTCAGGTTCCATAAGCCTTCAGGGGTGAACCAACCTAACTGGTTCCACACCCTCCCGAGGGCTGACATGTGCCAGGATATCCACCTGGAGGAGATAATGATCCATCCATGACAAGGGCACCGTTGATTCCTATGGCAGCCAGTTACTTCTGGTGCATCTAAATGCACCCCATGTGGCTTTTCTGGAAGTGCTTCCTTCAAGCCGGTAAGTACAGCTGCTTGTCTAAAAGCAGTCTCTGTCTTCCCAGCTCCCTTGCTGAAATGTTGCTGTGTCTGCTCCTATATAAACAAGTGCAGTTGGCTTTCCCAAGGGTGAGTGTGTGAACCCTTCCCACCTCAGGCTGCCCCATTTGCCTTCTAAAATCATTCCTGTTCTCTTCCAGGTCTCTGTTTTTTCTCTCAGCCCCTCCAGCTGCAGTACTTCTGTAGTTAAGGATGTGCCTTTCATTTTCTTTAATACAGTAAAGTAAACAAAAGAACCTCCCTTTAGTTTTCTTTATTGAATAAAGAAAAAGACATAAAATAATAACAATAATAAACAACTTTCTCTTTTGTTACTGTGCTGGGAAGGACTGCAGGAAGGCTTGTAAAATCAGGACCATTTATCTAACCTTTCTGACATTTGACAGGGATAATACTTTGGGTGAGGTGTACAATATGTCCAGATCCCATCCAAAGTGGATGGAAGACAAAGATGTTACAGCCAGAAATGTGGAAAACATAAATCACTTATAAAATAGGGACCCTTTATAAAATCTTTCTGAAATTTATTAGGTATATACACTTCCATAAGGGGAACAAATAATCCAAACTTAAGCAAAATTGGATGGAAAACAAAGATGTTACAGTTGGAAAGGTATGTTCAAATCACAAACATTTAATTGCCTATAATATCTGGACCCTTTATGCAATTTTTTTGGACTTTGGCAGGGATAGTTCCCTGCGGGTGGGTTGTAGTCCATCCAAATGTTATGCAAATCAGATGAAGTTACACCCAGAAATGCATTTAATTAAAACCAATGCCGAACAATAACAAAAGTAAAAAAAGAAAACAGAAGACAATAACAAAAATAATTTAAAATAATATTTTAATAAAATAAAATAAAAAAACCAACAACCAACAAAACAAAAACAATAGGGGTCATTTATGAAAACCCCCAAAATGAAGGGATTTTTGAAAATGAAAACTAAAATAAAAACAAATGTTGTGCCTGCTGCTCACCCCTACTACATAATTGGCCAAGGGTATCATGACAGAAAACTACTAGGAGGGGGCAGGATATGAATTTTTTATAATAAATAAATTATAATAAATAAATATCCTCCCTCCTCCAGGTTCTCTGTGGGGAAATCCCACCGCAAATTTGGGTGTACTGTGGGGAAATCCCACCGCAAATTTGGGTGTGCTATGACCAAAGCTTCTGAAACCTCTGCACCTTCAGCTCAGTTAATGAGGCAGAGCCAAAGGTGACATCAAGGGGTAAAACCACAAGTGAAGGCAGTGCGTCACCATCATGACCCTGGTTGGGATGCCATGCGACCACCAACGTGGTCCAGACTAGGGCTGTAGCAGAATGTCGCAGCGGTAGCTATTTCTGGCGGAAACAGCGTTTCCGCAATTAGTAGTACGGCGTGGCAGATGCTTTCATTCTGCTAGTTTCATTCCGCTACTTCCGCAGTTCCGCTAATTTCATTCCACTACTTCCACAGGCTTCGCAAAATAGCGGAAACATGACATTTTTGCTACTTCCGCCATTCCGCCAGCACCACAAAATAGCAGAACAGCAGTTTTCCGACAGTTTCCGCAATTTTTCTGCAATTCCACAATTTGCAGAATGCCGGCAGAATTAGCGGAATGTCCGCAGAAAAGCAGCGGTGTGGCGCGGGCAATTCCGAAATGGCGGAATGGAATCGCAGCATGGTAACAGCTGCTGCCGCATCAGCCCTAGTCCAGACTTGGTCGGATGGCAAAACAAGCATGCTGGCAGCTGGGGGGAAGAAGGAGTCATAGGGTGAAAACAGACATGACGCTAACCACCCTTTAACCACCCTTGGTGGTTATTTATGCATGTTGCAGGGCTGTATTGGTGCCCTATGCAGCCCTGAAACATGCATAAATGACCACCAAGTGTGGTTAAAGGGTGGTTAGCATCATGTCTGTTTTCACCCATACAAACATGAGGCCACCTGGCCCTGCCACCCACCATAACAAGGAGCCATGGTGGACAATGATGGCCATCTATGGCTGCCTGTCATTGTGGACCTGGACCAGAACAGAAGACCAGCCCATGAATACATGGGCAGCCCTGAGGCAGCCCACTTTGGCCCTATCAGGAAGATCCTAGCCCGGGATGTGACCTCAGAGATTTTCCAAGAGGAGAGCCCAGGCTAGCTGCCAACATGACCAGGGAAACCCTGGGTCAACATCTGGTGGTGCCTGCACACACATCCAGGCAGGGTCTGTGCACAAGCATGCCACCGTGGGCCAAAACAGTCCACTGACACATTTGTTTTTACCCCAACATGTGGGAGGGCAGTCAAGAGCCATGTCAGTGGAGGAGATCCTTGGTCCAGGCAGTAGGAAGTGCGTGGAAGTGGATTGGGAGTGGCAGGGGCAGGAGTAGGGGAAGAGGGAGTGAGAAAGATGTCGAGCAGCAAAGGAAAATGTGGAGAGAATCAGCATGAAAAGTGTTGGGGCTCATAGGGCCAGGGGTTAGGGCTTTTGGCTGTCAAGGGTCAGGGTCTCCATTATTTGGGATCCATGTTAATTCCTTGCCAATGAGCAAACATTGAACAAACATAAAAGTTGTTCTGGATGGTTTTACACAGGCAACTTGCTTTTTAATTGCGACACTCTTTAACCACAGTCAGCTTTCATTTTTTAACCAGATCTCACACATCTGGCTGCTAGCCGCTAATAACCTCCCATAGTCTGAGAGGTGTGTTAATAGAAGCACAAAGCCTTTGTTGCTTCAGTGGGAAGAGAGAAATAGTAATAATAACACTTGAGTATTAAAGGCACTTCTTAATAACTAAAATTGCCCTAAAAATGGGAAGGAATTAACTCAAAAACGATCTAAAGGAGTTTTGAACATCTGCTTAAAATGGCTCCAGAAAGCATGGCTCATGTTGCAATAAATGAAGATTCTTCGGTTTGAAAATTATAGCCTTTAAATGACAGCAAATACCATCTTCCCTCTATCCAAACCATACGTTTCCCAAGGAGCAAAACACAGATGCAAGCAATTTATAGGCATTTAATGAAAACTTTGTGCAGAGCCCCACAGTGAAATTGTGCCCATCAGTCATTACCCAGCCACACTTGGAATTTCATTTCTTTTATATTTCCTCATAAACACAGAAAATACAGTAATCAATAAGTCACAATTGCATTTCCTAAACGCAGTGTACTTTCTTTTTGTTTTTCCCCATGAGAGAAGACATGTTTTTGTTTTAGGTGCGGTGAACATCAGAGAGAAATTCAGTTTAATGTTACTAGCAACACCCCTTGTCTCTGCTTTCCATCTTCCTACAATTAGAGAAAAAATGCCCCTGCAAAATATGTTTCCCACAAGCAGGCCGTTTGAAATCTCTTTTCAAATCTAGAATATGGAAACAATTCATAGTGAGAGTGTAAATGAGTTTTTGAATAATTAACTCTTGTTTTGAACCAGAAAAGTTGAAAGAAAAAAGGTTATAAGGATAGTATAAATAAATAAACTGAATGGTAGAAAACGCTAGCAGAAATTTTCTTCTTCTCCTTGAATTCAACTTAAATGAAATGTATGTTTAACCTATTATCTGTAAAAATGAGGGGGTAAGTTCCATTTTAGGGATTTCTTATTATATCATTTTCAGATTTCCTAAAAAGTAAAACATCTTCAAAGTTACATACTATTGAAAAGATTAATACACAAACACCCGCTACATTGGCAATTGAGAAAAGGTCATCAAGAATCTAATACTGATTCGATGGAACTCAGGGCAAGACCCCTGTGTGCTCATTGGGAAAGGATTAGGACATAGGTTTCATTATTTCTCATTGGATGAGTTTGATGTTGAAACAGCAGTGTTATCTCATTTGTAGTTATAAGAATGATTTGTATTTGCTTGAGTTGCTGTAAGTTTAACTCAAGTAAAAATTGTTTGCTTCCTTTGTTGATGCTGTTTTGAGTGTTTATACTACTTTGTTCCATTACGAGTCTTGTCAGAGAAGCTGAGAGATTTGGTAATACAGACTGGCTGCAGTAAATTTGTAAATACAGCTAAATTTTGTGGGCTTAACATTTTGTAGTAGAAGCAACTTCTGAGGTTTGTTTCTTATTTATTTAAAACAAGTCTATCCATTTTTATGGATAGCCGAGGTGGAAGGCATTTTTGTTTAAAGTGCTGTTATCATCTTCTCTGTTGTTCAATAAGCCTAGTAATTAAGAAGGATACAAAGAGATTTTGGGAATAATTCTAAAGAGTTCTGCTGCTATTCTTTTCCATAAATCCTCTCTTATATCCACTTACTCTTCCAATCTCCTTTTCTTCTGGGAAGAAGATACACTTCTACCATGTGGAATGATGAGTCATTAGGCAATGGTAGACATTTGGAGTCAGATTGGGAAAATAGGCTGGATTATTCTTCAAAACTCCAATCACAAAATAAACTCTGGCCATAGGAATCTGTAAAATAAAATCTGACTTTTAAAGACAAATATTATTCATGACTCCTTAATTTATTATTATTATTATTATTATTATTATTAATAATAATAATAATAATAATAACAAGCATTTATATAGCACGAACAATGTACCTGGCACTTTACAAAGTAATTGAATAGACACGGTCCCTGCCCTAGGGTTTACAATCTGAGAGACCGGGGGGGCTGGGGAGACGAAGGAAGGGGAACAGAGGGAGAGACAAGGAGTGTTATATTCACAAGGACGCGAGGTCCCAGGTGCACGCGCTTGGCTTGGTTACATGAATAATGATGGCTGCTTGGTCCATGTGGTGAGGATACAAGTACACAGACCTCAGGTAACAGATTGTACTGGATGGAGGGTATCAGCAGGAGTTAGGTGAAGCTAGGGAGAAGGGACAAAGGTGGTTATTTATTTATTTATTTATTTCTTTTATTACACTTATATGCCGCCCCCTCATGCTGATGGCATCTCGGTGTGGCTTCCAACAAGGGGAGCAGGGGAGGTGTGGGAGGGTGAGAGAGGGAACAGAGGAAGAACGGGGTGTTGCAGAGTAATAACTGATTCACAATCAGTAAGAACAAATGCAGCTGAAGGTTTAAAAACAGAACTTTACTTAAGTTTTCTCAGGCACAGATCCTTAGTTGCATTGAACTAGTAAGAAGACAAAATGGAGACTGAGACAAAGAGAGAGAAGGGAAGAAGGAGTGGTTACACAAAGGAATTCAATTGCAAAACCCCATCTCCCTTCCATGTACACCTAAACTTAGCAGCGACATCTGGTGGCTCTATAGTCAATTACGGTTCTTAATATAGCAGGCATTTAACTTATGGATGTTGCATATACCAACACAGAGTTCATGGACTGGAGTATGGAGGGAAATTAGCGGAGAGAGGTAGGGGGGGAGCAAGGTTGTGAAGAGCTTTATAGGTGAAGACTAGGAGCTTGTGCAGAATTTCTTCAGGAAGGGGGAGCCAGTGAATAGAGGAGAGGAAGGGCTGCACGTTGTCGAAGCGATGGGCGAGGTGGATGACCCTGGCAGCAGAGCTTTGGACAGAGATAAGGGGAGAAAGGGGAGAGTGGGGGAGGCCAGTGAGAAGGAGGTTACAGTAATCAAGGCGAGAGATGACCAGAGCATGAACAAGGGTTTTGGCAGAGAAGACAGAGAGAAAAGGGTGAATCTTAGCAATGTTATGCAGGGAGAGGTGACAGGATTTGGCAACAGAGTCATTGTAGGGTTTAAAAGAAAGGGGTGAGTCAAAGATGAAGCCTAAGCTACAGGCTTGGGGGATGGGAAGGTTGGTGACCCCATCGATGAGAATCAACAGGGAAGAGGGAGAGGAAGGATAAGGGGGAAAGATAAGGAGTTCAGTTTTAGCCATGTTGAGTTTGAGTTGACGTTGAGACATCCAGGTAGAGATGTCAGAGAGACAGTTGGTGAGGTGAGCTTGAATAGATGGAGAGAGAGAGGGAGTAGAGAGATAGAGTTGAGTGTCATCAGCATAGAGGTGATATTGGAAGCCATGGGAGGCAATGAGTTTGCCTAGGGACAGGGTATAGATAGAGAAGAGGAGAGGGCCAAGGACAGAGCCTTGGGAACACCAACTGAGAGTGGAAAGGAGGAGGAGATGGAGTTGGCAAGAGATACATTAAAGGAGCAGTCAGAGAGGTAGGAGGAGAACCAGTCGAGGATGGAGCCAAGGGAGTGAAATGAATCCAGCAAGAGTGAATGGTCAACAGTATCGAAGGCAACAGAGAGGTCAAGGAGGACAAGAATGGAATAGAAGCAATTAGATTTAGCCACAAGAAGATCGTTGGTGATCTTAGCTAGAGCAGTTTCAGTAGAGTGAAGGGGGCGAAAGCCAAATTTATTTATTTATTTATATAAAATTTATATCCCACCCCTCCTGCCCACAGGGCAGCCAGGGCCGTGAACAACAGTATAAAAACAATAAAACAATATTAAACCATTAAAAATATACAATACAGGGGAACAAAAACCCTCCTCCCTCACCCCTACCCCACGCCAAAGGCCTGGCGGAACAGCCAGGTCTTACATAAATGCTGAAATGACAGGAGAGTGGGAGATAGCCGAGCCTCCTCTGGGAGGAAGTTCCACAGCACAGGAGCGGACACCAAAAAAGATCTAACATCGGTGGCTACCCGCTATGCCTGGGGAACCTCCAAATAGGCTCCCGCGGACGATCTCATGGGTCGCACGGGCACATTGGGCGTGAGGCAGTCCCGCAGATAGGTAGGGCCCAGGCCATGAAGGGCTTTAAAGGTTAAAAACTTCACCTTGAACCTGGCTCGTAGGGTTGGGTGAACAGAACCGAGTTCGGAAATTCAGTTGAGTTCAGTTCGGAAATTTGGTTTGGAAGTTCTGTTCGGTCAACTTAACTATTCAAGTTCAGTCTGAACTCTGAACTTCCAAACAAGGTTCGGAAATTCAAACCCCATTGAACTAAATGGAATATTATTTTTAGGGATGGGTGAACAGAGCCGAGTTCGGAAATTCGGTTCGGTTCGGTTCAAAAATTCGGTTTGGTTTGGAAGTTCGGTCAGTCGACCGAACTGGTCGAGTTCAGTCCGACTCCAAACTTCTGAACCGCGTTCACCCATCCCTACTGGCTCGGTGCTTTATAAACAGCCAGTGCATAGCCCGGAGCACTGGTGTCATGTGCTCCTTGTGACCCACCCCCGTAAGGAGACGGGCTGCAGCATTCTGCACCAGCTGCAGCCTCCAGACCAGCTTCTCAGGCAGCCCCACGTAGAGCGTGTTGCAGTAATCCAGCCTCGAGGTGATGAAGGCATGGATGACAGTGGTGAGGTCAGAGTCTGAGAGATACGGCTGAAGCCGCCACACAAGATGTAACTGCCAAAATGCACTCCAAGCCACAGCCACAACCTGAGATTCCAGGCTGAGCTGTGAATCGAGGAGCACACTGAGACTCCACACCTGAGAGACCATGGGAGCCGAACCCCCCCCAACAGGAGGATATTCAACCACCCCCAGGTCCCCCAAGCCCTCACCCACCAACAACACCTCCGTCTTGTCAGGATTCAATTGCAGATGGCTCAACCTCATCCAAGCCCCCACAGCTGACAGGCACTGGGAAAATAAGGAGACTGCATGGCCTGGGTCGATGGAAAAGGAGAGGTAGAGCTGAGTGTCATCAGCATACTGATGACACTGCATGCCCTGAAACCCCCTCACGATCTCCCCTAAC
>QEPC01008573.1:1851166-1873662 GCA_003113815.1 Sphenodon punctatus | reverse complement strand
ACCTCATCCAAGCCCCCACAGCTGACAGGCACTGGGAAAATAGGGAGACTGCATGGCCTGGGTCGATGGAAAAGGAGAGGTAGAGCTGAGTGTCATCAGCATACTGATGATACTGCATGCTCTGAAACCTCTCACGATCCCCCCTAATGGCTGCATATAAATGTTAAACAAGGGGGGGGGGACAGAATGGCACGCTGCAGGACTCCACACGTGAGGTCCCGGGGGGAAGACATACACTCCCCCAAGACCACCTGGTGAGCTCTCCTGGCCAGGAACAAACGAAACCAGTCCAAGACCATCCCGCCAATCCCGGCACGTTCCTGCAGGCTAGTCACCAACACCTCATGATCAACAGTGTCGAATGCAGCCAAAAGGCCTAGCAGGACCAGTAAGGTCTGACGACCCTGGTCCAACACCAGATGGAGATCGTCAACCAAGGCTACCAATGCAGTCTCCATACCATACCCAGGCTGAAACCTAGACTGGGAGGGATCAAGGAAACTGGTGCAGTCCAGATGTTCCTGGAGCTGCCATGCCACAGCCCATTCAATAACCTTCCCTAAAAAGGGGAGGTTAGAGACCAGCCAATAACTGGCAGGATTGGAAGGAGTCAAGGGAGGAGTTGACAGAAAGGATGTCGAGGCAGTGGGAGTAGACAATATGTTCAAAAAGCTTGGAAGCAAAAGGAAGGAATGAGACAGGACAGTAGCTAGAAGGGTCAGAGGGGTCAAGAGTGAACTTTTTGAGGATAGGAGAGACAGTGGTGTGCTTGAAGGCAGATGGGAAGGAGCCAGTAGAGAGGGAGAGGTTGTTGATGTGCAGGAGGGAAGGGGCGACAGTGGGAACAATGGAGGTCAGGAGGGGGGAGGGAATGGGGTAGACGGGGCAAGTGGAAGGGTTGGAGGAGGAGAGCAGGGAGGATATTTCCTCATGGGAGGTGGGAGGGAAGGAGGACAGGAGAGAAGGAGGGGGAGGGAGAGGGGAGGGGAGGGAGTAGGAAGAGGAGAGGAGTGGGAAGCGATGTCGAGGCGGATTTCGTCTATCTTGGAGGTGAAGAAGGAAACAAGCTCCTGAGAAGAAAGGGAAGAGGGAGGAAGAGGACAGGGGGACTTGAGGAGGGAGTCAAAGGTGGAAAACAGGTGGTGAGAGTCCTGAGAACGGACTTAATGCGGGAGGCGTAGTATTTCTGTCTAGCAAGGGAGACAGCAAAAATAAGGGAGGAGAGACAGAATTTGAAGTGAAGGAAGTCAGCATGAGAGTGGAATTTGCGCCAAAGGAGTTCAGCAGCACAGGTGCAGGAGCGGAGGTGGCGGATACTGGGGGTGAGCCAAGGACAGGGGTTGTGGGAGCAGGCAGGGCAAGGGAGAGGGGGGAGGGGAGTCAAGGGTGGAGGAGAAAGAGGCATTGAAAGCAGAAATGGCAGAGTCAGGGGAGGAGGAGAAGAAGACTGAGGGGAGAAGGGGGGAGAGAGAAGAGAGAAAGTAGGTGATGGAAGGGGCATGGAGAAGGGGAATATGAAGGGGGACAGTGGGAGACATTGAAAGAGGCATGGAAGTGGTCACCAGAGATGGGATGAGAATTGAAGGAGAGATCAGAGACAGAGCAGTTCCTAGAGAAGACGAGGTCAAGAGAATGGCTGTTAGCGTGGGTGGGGGAGTTGGTCCAAAAGTGGAGGTTGAAGGAGGAGGCTAGTGAGAGGAAGTGAGAGATGGAGGGCTGGGAAGGGACATCAACGTGAATGTTGAAGTCACCGAGGATGAGAGTGGGGGTATCTTCGGAGAGGAAGAAAGTGAGCCAGGACTCAAATTCAGAGAGAAAGGAAGAGAGAGAGCAAGGGGGCGGTAGATGACAGTAATGTGGAGATGGAGGGGGGAGTAGAGGCGCACAAAGTGAGCCTCAAAGGAAGGGAAGGAGAGAGAGGGGGGAGGAGAAAGTGGTTGGAATTGACAGAAGTTAGTGAGGAGGAGGCCCATGTCACCACCCCGGCCTTCAGGATGTGGCTGGTGAGAAAAGGAGATTCCCCAAAGGAGAGGGTAGCAGGGGTGACAGAGTCGGAGGGGGAGATCCAAGTTTCAGTAAGGGCAAGGAGCTGGAATGAGTGAGGCTCACTCACTCCAGCTTTATTGGCTTTATTCCCCCTGCTTTATTGGCAGAGGAGTGACAGTTCCAAAGGGAGCAGGAGAATGGGAGCTGATGAGGCGGAAGGCAGGTAATGGGGATGAGATTGAGAGAAGGGGTGGCGGGGCAGGCGAGAGATAGGGAGGGAGGGGGAGGAGCAGGAGGGGAAGGTGGTCCAGCATACTGATGACACTGCATGCCCTGAAACCTCTCACAATCTCCCCTAACGGCTGCATAAAGATGTTAAACAAGAGGGGGGGGGACAGAATGGCACCCTCTGGGACTCCACACGTGAGGTCTTGGGGGGAAGACGTACACTCCCCCAAGACCACCCGGTGAGTTGTCCCAGCCAGGAATGAACGAAACCAGTCCAAGACCGTTCTGCCAATTCCGGCACGGTCCCGCAGGTGAGTCAGATGAACTGCAAGTTCACCAGTTCCTGGCTTGCTGGAACTCAGGCAGCTGAAAAGGCAAGCTCCAGGAGGGTTGCGGCATCCTCACATGTTGACAGCCAAGGCAGCTGGGAGAGTATGCAGATGAACTGCAACCTCACCAGTTCCAGCATGCTGTGGCAGGGACGGGCTTGCCCAGGGTAAGTCATGGAAGATTACAGAGGCTAGATTCCCCTGCTCTGTACTCTTCTGGGTGATCACTGGCAAAGCCATGTGGAGGAAGTGGGGGGGGGAGGGGGGGAGGTGTCAGACTGGACAAACCCTGCACAGGTTTTGTCTTCCAGATTAATTCCTGGGCCAAAATCTGCACGGAAGGGCAGGTGTGAATGTGGTCTTAGTCTCTTTACTCACTGTCCCTTTATATATACACATATAGTGTCTGTATCCAAAGGGTTACCTCTTGGCCTGGCACACCTTACCCAGGCCAGAGGCCCTTTGTGCAGTCCCCACATGGTCTTCTGAGGTCTCTGGGCCAGGCAAATTCTCTCTGAAAGTCAAGCATAGCCTTGGCTCAGACAACACCCTCTGAACCATTCTGCCTTGAGGCAGAACTCCACCTGAGCTCTTGCTTCCCTCACAGCTTCCCCCGACACTCAGCTCTAGCTCAGTTTATATTCCTCTCAGGGTTGGCTCTGCCATGCCCTTACACAGTTACTGCTCCTTAGGTGCTATCCCATGCTCTGCTCAGTACCTGCACCTGGATGGTGCTACTTTCTTAAAGGGCCTGCACCCTCAGGGACTTTTCCCTGTCACAGTCATCCCCCTTCGGGGAGATGGGACTACCACAGGTTGCCCCATCTAATCCCACTCCCAGACAGTGCAGAGGCTATGTACAATCTCCAATTCTCTCAGTCACAGTCAGTTAATACAGTCAGTCTCTCAGTTAATACAATTTAACAACAGTCTCTTTCAGTTCCCAATTGCTCGAATTCTTGTTCTGGCTGCCTGATTAATTGCCTCCACCCTGCATCTGTCTTGTCTAAGTTGCTTACCTGCCTGGACCAGCTCAGTCACCTTCACCCTGCCCACATTTTGCTCCCATGTATACCCTTGAGCTCCCTCCATGGTGACTCCTTGCCTCGCCACATGGATTCCCACCTCATTTCCCCCTATAGCTAGTCTATACCATCCAAAACATCACATTTCTCCCACCTAAGGCTGGCTCCTCTGCCTACACCGTATCCTGGTGGGGTAATAACTAAATTTCAATTCAGATGAAGTTAAATAATGTTTATTCATACAAGTGATTATATGCTATAGTTCATGTTCATGGGGCATCATCCTAAAGAAATGCCCCATGTGCAGATTTATTTCTAGGTCTATTAGGCACCCATCTCGGGTTATGCAATAGAGATACTAGACAGCCCAACCAGCAGCTATTCTAGGTTCACTTGTCTTCACAGTCATAAATACATAGGGTTTGAAGAAGCCTCAAGAGACATCTAGTCAAATACTCTGCTCAATGCCCCATACTTTCAGCCTCACAAACAGGTGTGTGTGTAGTCAGTTTTAGAAATTATCCATTGAAGAGATTCCATAACCTCTCAGATGGATTCCATGGCTCAACTATTCTTACACTTAGGAAGTTTATTTTAAGATTTAATCTAAAATCTAAAACGAATAGCTGATTTTTTAATTGGTTAATATTTTTCATGTTTTGGGGGTTATTATGCCAAATATCCAAATAATTATCAACACCCAAAATGACATTTGTCAAATCACCATTCTGGATATTTCAGCATGGATGTTTTGCCGATTTGTTCATTTCATTTAGAATATTTAGTTATTTAGTACTTTGTTACTATTTTGGGGGGATGTTTTGTGCTAGTTCAGGACTATGGGCACTTTCACATTTTACTGGAGGAGGCAGGAAAATTTGTGCAATTGCAATCTTGGCTTTGTTATTGCAGGGATTAGCACCCGTGAGAATGTACTACTCCTCTTTTATCCTGCAAGAACACTTGCACATTACTGGGTCCCAAAATGTAGCTCTTACAAGGATGTGTGTTCTTGTGGGATAAAAGGGAATTAGTGCATTCTCACAGGTGCTAATCTTCATGCAGTTTATTCCAGACCTAGCAGTCAGCTACAGATCTGCAACAGAAAGAACCCCCAGCTATTCTACACTCATTGGATCTTTCAAGTTCCTGGGCTATGGATGAACAGTGTAAATGATATAGAAACAAACAAGCATACAACAACAACAACAACAAAAAAGAATACAAAAATAATAATAATGAAGAATGAGTAGCTTCCCCTGGAGGTTATCCAGCTGGACCCCAACTTCTCTCATTTATTAGTGCTTAGCCCTCAAGCCCCACAAGGCGGTTGTGCTGTGAGGGTTCCACTCCTCCCATGTATTTATTTATTTTATTTATTTCATAGTACTTTTAACCCGTACCCTCCTGCTGGCAGGGTAGCTTACAACGACTTACAAATAATAAAAATACATATATAAAACCACAATGTTAAAAGCAACTGAACAGGACTACAGACAAGTGTACTCTGGATCCTAAAAGGATACTGTCAATTACTAGTAATTAAATGTGTCAAAAAGTGAATGACTATATATAGTCATGACTATATATAGTTTAGTCATTCAATAACTATATATATATATAGTTATTATTTGTAAAAATACAAATAAATAAAAAAATCAAGACTATAATCCAGAATATAAAACACACAAAGGCAGAGTTAAAAAGCCCTCCCCCACAACCCAACTCCCCTACCTTCACTCATCTCCCTCACCAAAAATCTGGAGGAACAGCCATGTGTTACACTGTCTTTGGAATAGGGAGCTTTTTCTCTTTCATGGGCCTCTTTTAAAATTAGTTCAGGTTCAATGGGCTGGATAGGAGTTGTGGAGCAGGGCACTTAAGAGGTGAGTTCTGGCTGAGGGAAGGGAGAAGAAGGTATGGATCATAGTTCTATGTCAAGGATCTATTCACTAATTTTGAGTACATGCCCTCATCTCTGCTCTCTTCCCCTGAGTACAATCCTTCAGTGCTTGAGGGTAAGAACTGGATCCATGGATCACATCCAGGAAATTAGAGGTGTGCACCAGGGGCCTATGTCATTTTTGTTTTCATTTTTTTGTTTTCGTTATTTAAATCTGTAGTTTTTGTTTTCATAAATATCAAATTGTCATTTTCGTTTTTGCTTTCGTTTTTGTTTTCCATTGGTTTCAATAGAAAACACATTTTTGGCTGTAACTCCCCTCCCTCCCCCCCAGTATATATGGCTGAAACCTGGGGTGAATATACCTGCACTGGAAGACAATATGTGTATCTAATTCCAAAAAGGTTAAATAAGGGAATTCAATTTTAGAAGCAGTAGAATTATTTTACATTGCAAAAATCTTCATATAAATTCGTAGCTGTATCTTCTTTGATTCACATTTAATGTAGATGAAACTTGGCAAGTTTATACCCCTTCCCATATTTACTATCTCTGACAACTTGGATAAAGGTTCCTGGTGGTATAAACAAATAACATATAAATGTATGTCTGACTGTAACATTTTTGTAGTCCAACCAGTGTACATAAAAGTTGGCAGGGCTATCTATCACACTTTCACGATCATCTCTGCCAAATATCAAAAATATTTGATAAAGGGTCCCAATTTTATATGCCTGCACAGCATATGCAGAGAAGGAGCCTATGCCAGGTATAATCTTATGTGTCACTGTGGTATAAGATCGGTTTCTGATGCCAATTGGCCAGCAGAAAGGTCAACCAAATGTCCTCACTCTGTGCTGTGACCATCTCAGTATCTCTCCCCCACTTGTTACTGGGAAGTCAGAAGCATCTGTTTAGGAAAGAGTCAATAGAGATTGTCTTATGTCCTCGGTCACAGTGCTGCAGGATGTGATTGTGATGATAACTGGCCAGCCTGGATGTGCAAACTATGTCTCCTGATTGCTGGGATGCTATCCCCAAAGTCCCAGTTATGTCCCTTCTATGCCTGCCTCAGGGCCTCCCCCTATGCCCACCTTGAAGCCACTACCAATTGGTCCTGTAAAGCTAGAAGCATGCAGTAATTGGCCAGTGAATGTGTCTGTCAGTCTTTTGGGTTGCTCCACATCCTCCCTCCTACAGTCTCTCTCCCCCTGCCATGTAGGGTGCCTACCTCTGACTGGCACTACATGTGCTATTTATCTGAATAATGGTCTTCAAGAGGGACAACTTAAATTGCTTATAAAAGTGGGTTCCTTTATCAAATTTTCCTATAGTTTGGCAGAGATGACAGGCCAGGCCTTTGGGAGGGAGGGTGAGTAGGGTGGGGGGTTTTAGCTCCCCCACCTATTTTTGGTTTTTAGAGTGTTTGTCTAGCCCTGTTAATTAATTATTTTTATAATATTTATGATTATTTTAAATTGTTTTTATTGTATTTTAAAAATTGTTGGAAGCCGCCTCGAGCTGCATGGCAGGAGGGGCGGGGTAAAAGTTTATAAAATAAATAAATAAAATAAATAAATAAGGTATGGGATACATTCCTGCCAAATATCTTGTAAACAGAATGGAATATACAAATGGTAGGTAGGTAGGTAAACTTTTATTGTTTGACCATTGGCCGTAACAAAATACAAATGCAAATCCAACACAGAGTAAAATACAAAATAAAATATCACTAACACAATAAACAGCATTCAAGGCATTCATTATAGTGGAAAAATCTGCAAAATCCCAATTGTACATATACATACCCTTGAGATTATAGTTTACCTTAGCCTTTTCAGGGCTCATGGCAGTAACATTTGACCCCTGCATCTGGCTTATATTTCCATTGTTCACTTGACAGTAAGCCCTAAACTTAAATCATATTCAGCAAAACAAGTCAACACAATTAAGGCATAAGGCATAAAGGGAAGTCAACACTGAACAGCACATAAACAACCAGTGAAGCAATCAAGTGGTGGGATAAACCCATAATAACCAGTTACAATGCAAGGTTTATTGCACAGTTTGTCAAGGTTAGAACATATAAACTCAGGCACCCCTCAGTTATTAAAATCAGCAGTTAACAAACTAGACGTGGGGAAGATTTCAGCTCTTTGCTTATAATGAGCCATACATGCACAAAAGGCTGTGACCACTCTGGAGCGAGGTGAGTCAGAAGAACCATCCAATAAATGCTGTGCTAGGTGGTCATCACTCCAACTACTGAGTACAAGTTTAACATAAGGCCCGATATATGTTACAGCTGCAAATGTATTGTCAAGTTAATGTCTTATAACATCAGGACTCTTTATCCAATCTTTCCGAAAATTGGCAGGAGTGTTAATCTTATGGAGGGACACATTATTCCCAAGTTTCATGCAAATTAAATAGAAGATAAAGAAGTTGTTGCCGTAAATGTGTATGGAGCTTTTCTTAAAATCACAACGTTCAATTGCTTCTGAAATTGGTTTCCTTTATCTAATCGTTTTGAAATTTGGTACACATAGCATCCTCCATCTGTGCTACAAGCCCCCCAAGTTTAATCAGAATTGAACAAGAAAAAAAAAGTTATAGCTGGAAATACGTTTTTCAGTGTTTCCCCTTTATTTAAAAAAATATGTCATTTTCATTTCTATTTTCATTACTATTATTTGTTGTTTTTGTTATTGTAATAATGATAATGAAAATGATAAATGTTGTTATCGTTATTGTAATAACATGCACACCCCTACAGGAAATGGAAAGGGGGCAAATAAAAGAAAATTATGGGTCAGAGGTCCCCCACCATCCATTCAGGGCATGTTTTACAGCTGGGTATTACATCAGGGCAGCCCAGCTTTGACACTTTCAGGCTCCTCCTTGGAACTGTGAGATTTACAACCCCACTCTTTCCCCAGAAATTCCCTTGATTGAGTGGAGTGTTCCATTTTCACACACTTCCGGATCAAACAGGCTTTCCACATGTGGAAACCATAGTACAGGACAGATTTCTAACCCCTTGCTTGCTGTCATGGCTTCTGTGACTTCGCTTAACTCTCTGTGTACTGGTGTGGGGTTTGTACACACTATCACATTGCCTTTGCAACCCAAAGTATTTTTTTTTCTTTGCAGCAACCCTGACTTTTGCTTATAAGCTGTATGGCCATGCACGAGTCTGGTCATATAATATTTCTCTGGGCCAAATGTTTTCTTTAAAACTGACAAGTAGTGGAATAAAGAAAGGCCTTGTGCTAAACTGGACTTTGTTGAAACCGGCAATATGTAGTTTATTGGTTTCAGAAGCTATACGTATAATCTACAGCTGAACTGAATAGTACTTGTGGGTACTTTGACTGAATTCCAAAGTTCTGAATAGTCAGTCTGAGTACCCAGAGGCACTTCAGCACTCTTTCCAAAGCTTTGAATTTCGGAAACCGAAGTCTGGGACATCAAAAAACTTCAGAAACTTTGGAAAACTTCAAAAACTTTTGAACTTTTAGGTGCCAGCTTGGCACCTCAGCAGATGTTACCATGTACAGCAGGTGTAGCCATTTAATTGCCTAGCCAATCAGGGTGTGCACAATGTGCACAACAACCCATCCACCCCATTCTCCTTCCCCCCTCTCTCTTAATTGCCTAGCTAATCAAGGTGCACAACAACACATGCAGCCCTTCCTCCCCCTGCTGAGCCTGCCATCAGGATGAAATACAGAGTGAGAGATAGAACAGAAGCCAGAAAAATAACACCACCACTATGTAATTAAAAAACCAAAAGAGTATGTGATCAGTAAGTTCCCCCATCCCCAAGCATGCACCATGAATTACACATACAAGGCTTGAAGCTCAGAATGGGTGGGTTGGGGTTGGACTGGGGTGCCCAACCAAAGAAAGTCCAAAGACTACATTAGCAAGCAAATCAAATTGATCAATCAGATTTCAACAAGCTTTTTTGGGGGTCCATGTGTGGCCCCCCTGGGTGCCACCAGTCAGAGCAGCAGCCATAACAACCACACACAAGAAACCAGACATCGCTCCCGCAAAATCCTCCATTGTGTGTGCCCAGCCGACCTACACAAGACAAGTCCCTCCCCCACCATATTATTAACCAGAAAGAAATTAGAAAGTATTCCCCCGGTGCCCCGGCTGGTCACATCTTGGCAAAAGTTCTTGAACCCATAGCCAAAGCACTACCCAGAAAAGCAGGCTAGCAAGAGTGGGACAATCGCTCAAGAAACAAACCACACAAAAGTGCAACTGCATGCAGAAGAAACATAATAATAACAACAACAACAACAACAATAATAATAATAATAATAAAAATAATAAATAGTGTGTGTACCCACAGCATGGCCGACCTCTGCAGTGAGTGCACCCACTGTAAAATCATTATGCCAACCAAGCAGTGACTGAAAAACAGGCTAGCAAGAGTGGGGCATTTGCTAAAGAAGAATACAACAAAACAGTGCAAAAGCATGAAGAAATCCCACCAAAAGCCAACCAGCCTGATAGCACCCACAAGAAGGAAACCAAAAACCCACACACCCATGGACACCCTCGGCATGGCATTGGTACTGTGGCACAGTGGTAACTTGAACAGACAAGAAACTCGGTGTTTTTACACACACATTCCTCCTGGATGTTTGCTGTTACATCCTGAACTTTCTGCGTGTCTAAATCACTCACCCAGATCTTAAACATCTGCCTCTTTGAACGTCTGCGTAGAACTTCTCCCAGAACATTTGTGTGTAAAAGGTTCTCCTGCTAAACTGCTTTGCTCCAGGCAGCTGTGGTCACTTGGTTTCCATGGCAGCCTGTCACGTATACAGCTGTGGTACTGGCTACTTTAGGCTGCCGCAGGGCAATGTTTGTGTGAAAAATGCATCCAGGAACTGCCTCAGGGCAGTGTGTGTGAAAAATGAATCTGGAACTTACTTGTGGGCTTGTAAACCCAGAAGATTGAAACATCCAGAACTTTAAGGTGTGTATAAAAATGCCCACTGGCAACTTGAAAAGACCAGATTCACAGCAGCAAACCATTAAGGAAACCAGACATTCACCCCTCACCTCGGCACCCTCTTGGCATGGAATGGTTCTGTGACACCGGTAAATTGAACAGACTAGGCAAGGGGAACTGGAGCCAGGCAGAGAGATCCCTCTGGCCTCATGGTGCCAAGTGCCAACCAAGTAGAAGGCAGAACTAGAAGCAATGTGGCACCCATTTTTTTTTATTTATTTTTTTAAACTGCATGGCATGGTAAAGATAAAAGTAACCCCCATCCCCCAGCATTGGCCCTATGGCCAGGCCAGGCCAAAACCATATTACGCCAGGTCAGGTCAGGCCAGACCAGGCACATCTCCCCCCACCAGCTGACTACTTATAGATCCAGCAGCACTGAAGGACACAGCCAAATTCACCAAAGAGAATGGACAAAATGGCTGCAGACACTTTTATTTTACCCTGCTAGCCAGTCAAAATCTTACCATCTGGCTTGGTCAGTCAATCAAAATTTGCCATCTGGCTTACCATCACTCAACTGTCCCCTCCCATACCCCTCTCTTACCAAATATGGCAGTAAGTTTCATTTCCAGAAGAAGCTCAACTGCCCCCCAGCCCCCCACATGTGCAGCAGTTTCTGAAGCTTTCCGAATAACGACCTTGGTCCTCAGAACTTAGGAATTCAGACTTTCTTGAACTGAATACCGTAATATTCTCCAAATTCCTAAGTTTTCGAAGACTTCGTTTCAGTACTAGTATAATGGCAATGCTGAGGACTTCATATTTGTACTGTTTTTGCTAGATGTCCAGGAAGCAGGGAAAGAATGATTTATACTGACAAAGATCATCTTTCTAGTTACGATTTGTCACAACTTAACAAGGAGGAACTTGTGAAGCATAACATTTTCCATATTGCTACGGGCCAGGAGTCCAAAATACAAAAACAAAGAAGTGAGTTTGATTTCCTGTTTGCAAACTGAAAATGCAATGCTAGCAAGAAGCAAGTAACCTGGTCCAAACTGTTTCTATTACATTGCAAAATAAATACTTCCATTTTGCTAAATTTAGATTGTTCATCTCAGGGAAGATCATTCCTCTAAGCAGCAGAAGGAATCCTACTGTTCAGAGAAAACAACCACTGAGCAGTCTGCATTCATTTTTCATCCACATTTATATTGGATTGAATAGTCAACATGGTTTCGAAAGAGGTGGAAAACGTTTTTCATTCTCAACACTCAGCTTTGTAAGCAGTTTAGTGTCCCTAACGATTTTAAAGATGAATTGCAGGAACTTCAGTAAGTCTGAAAAACTTGTCTGTAACTTTAAAGGTAGCACTACTGTATGCCTGTCTATGTATGCATCTGGTTAGACGTACAGAAACACGGATCAGAAAGACAGACAGATCTAGATCTACACCCACATCTACTTTTTTCAGAATTCTGCTGACTTCCAGATTTGCTGAGATCACAGCTACCTACTGTAATCCATTCCATTTTGAGTGCCTGTCTTCATTCTTTTTGTTTATGATGCTGTAGTCAAATATGTGCATGAGACAATAGGGTGGGAGTGACCTGAAGTGCATCCCAGATTTGTTTTTTTATTCTGACTTATAGCCTGCCCTATTGCAAGGGCACAGAATGGGTTGTGCAACACATAATCAAAATACAGTATGGGTGCAATCCTCTGGTCTGTGTATGCCTCATGCACGCGCAGTGCTCAGCCAGAATGTGCTCAGGCACGCATGTGTGCCGTGTGCACAGCAAGGTGCATGGGGCAAAGGCGGAATCCAGGCTGATGTGACCCCTCGAGCCCACACAACCTGTGGCCCGGGGGATGGAGTAGGCATGTAGTTCCAGAGCTGTGGGGCAGCCACTGAGACAGTCACACTGCAGACCTTGGTTGTACACACTTGGCACCATGAAGGAATTGGCAGGAGACTGTTCTCAGCTGACTTTAAGGATCAAGATAGCACATAGGGAAGAAGGCGGAGTCTCAGATACAGTGGGCCCAAGCCACTTAGGTTTGGGAAAATCCTGCTCCATTCCCCAGGCTGCGGGGTGTGTGGACTCAGGGGGGGGGGGTCATATCTGGAGGGAGGCGCCATTGTGCCGAGCGGCTTGCTGTGCATGTGTGGCACATGCACAAATGTGCGTTGGCGTATATTAACTGTGCCAGGCGTAGGTGAAGTTTATCAGCAGGTGTTGGATTGCACTCACTATGTACATATATACAGATGGGTTACACATAGCAGATTAGGTTATACACACAGGGGGAGCTGCCATGTAGCTTAGCCATATGCACAGTGCTGCACTTCTCACCCCAGACAGATGCCTCTCCTCGCGGACCATATGAGCCCTGAATAGGGCACTGTCTGGTCATGTGGAACAGGGGACAGGTTGTCCAAAGTGGCCCCGTCAGTCTCGCAGATGTTGTGCAGGACACAAGCTGCAGAGGTCATCAGGAGGGTGGACCATACCTTACAGTCAATGTAGCCCAGAAGGCAGGGCCAGTGCTATTTTAGGGATCTGAATGCCCTCTCCACCACAACCTGGATGGTGCTCATCTGCTGGATGAATGGGCATTCCTCTTCATTGCAAGGTGCGCCAAACTGCCTCATAATCCAAGACTTAAGGGGGTAGGCTGTGCCTCCTCTATGATAGTAGGCCCCATGACCACCCACTCACTGTTCTCCAGGGGGCTGGGCACAAAGTCCCCTGAGTACATGCAGTTACAAAGGGATGATCGGTGGAGGATACAAGCATTGTGGGTATGACTGGACCAGTGAGCTATGATGTCTATGAAACTTCCCCAGTAATCCACGACCCCCTGCAGTATCACTGAGCAGTAGCTATGGTGGTTAATGAAGTCATCGTGGCTGTGGGGTGGGCAGATGATGGGAATGTTGCAGCCACTGGCTGCCCCAACGTAATGGGGAAACTCCAGCATCCAAAAGCTCTCAATGACCTCCTGGTGGTCAACCAGTTGGACCACCCGGTCCAGCAGCACATCCCAGATGGCCTTGCAAATCTCCACTGCAATGGCAATGTTGGTGAATTGGTCCACCTCAAACTGCTTGGCCACTGAGTGGCAGGAGCCTGGTGTCACTTGTTTCCATATTATGATGGTCACATGCTTCACCATGGGGGTGGGGGTCCTCATAATCGTGTCCTCCCACTCCAGTGTCAGTCTGAGGATCTCCATGATACAGAAAAGGAGCCACCTGGACATCCTGAAGTTTGCAGTTCACTGTTCCTGTTCTCATGTGGCCAGCACCATCTCCCACCACTCCATGCTGCATGGAAGGACACAGGCACTCCTGGCATGGGTAACTAGAGTAAATTCCTGGTGCAGGGTAACGATGATGGCTGCAGTGTCCTGGGACAGGTAGTCCACTGCTCCTCCATGTTGGCCAGCATCCTCAGCAGCGTGCCCACTTGCTGCAGATACAGAGCCCTAGTGAGCAACCTGACCCTGTGGGGAAAGTGTATGCCACTGCACGGCCCTGGCCAAAGCTCTGGGAATTGTGTCTAGGTCCTCGCATACAGCCATGTGCCAATCTGCAGAGGTGGCTAGCACTACCTGTAGCATCCCCCCATTCTCCTCAATGACATTAAAGAGTGCCAGCTTGTCCATGGATCACCTCTCGCTCTGTGGGTATCAGAGAGATGACTGTGGCATCATCAGGCAACACGTCTGAGTTTGTGAAGTGGTGATGAAGCACCCCACACCCCCCTGTAACTGCTAGTTCCGTGTTACTTGGCTGGGTGCTCACCCAGGTATATGATCCATGCAGACCTGGGTCTGCCCTTCCCTGTGTGGCTGGCTTCACACTGTCATGGCCCCCGAGTGGTTAATCCCATCCACCTGGTAGCACCTTAATGGGGGTCACAAAGTCTCTTACTCATTGAAGGACAGGGGAAAGGAGCGGGGAGGGGAGCCAGACATCCAAGTAACTACATGGCTGGAGTGCTTGGGGGAACAGGGAGGAGTTGAGGTGGGTGTTTCTCATAACACCCTCAGAGACGAGGCAGCTCTGGGGCACAGTGAGTGTGTGTGGGGAGCAGCAACCCCAGTTTGTGGTGCGAACAATAACTGTATTCCCAGATGCAGTCACCTGTGGCAGGTAGGGCACTCTGCCTGGGTCACCCCGGGAGCATGTCGATCAATCCCCAGATTACCTTCCCCTTTCCGTGGTGGGTTGTGGCTGCAGTCCCACTGGAGACTCTGTCTCTTGCCTCAATGTCTCCCTCCACCATGGTTCTTGCAACCAATGGGGAACATATGCATTCTCAGGGACCTTGTGCTGGGTCCCTCTGGAGCTCATACTGTCACTGTTGGTGGGAATGAACCACATGATAGCCTCTTCTCCCTGTCCCTGAAAGCCTCAGACTGCCTCTCCTCTGTGGGAAGCATTCCCATTTCACCCATGGGGAGTGGGTATTGTGGCGGGAACTGCAGGGCAGTTCTTGGGTCAGGCAGCAGTGGGTAGTGGAGGCTGGTTTGGACACCAGGCGAATGTGTGATGTGTCCTGCTGATGGGTGTGACTTGTATGGGCTGCCATGTGCACTTGTCCTCCCCCCTCTTCTGTCTGTCTCCAGTGGCTACTCTATTCCCCCCTCACCTGATACAGGTCACTAATGGACCTGGCCCAGTGCATGCATCTGTGGGTTCAGGGTCTCTGGCTGGGCATAAGGGGAGCTGGCCGTTGATTGATTCACAGACCTGTTGGGTTCCCTCATCTTGGTAAATGGTGTTGCATTTTTTCCTGCTTGTGAGCAGCTGGTCTTTCTGCCTGTTCTCATCTCAGGGTGTCAGCACCATGGCAGGTACACCTGTCTGTGCCTGCTCTTCCCGCCTGGGCATGGAATAACTTGGAGTGTCTTGGGTGTGGATGTACAGGGGATGGTGTCAAACCCATTATCCCATGTGGTTGCCTATAGGCACATGAACTGCCTGCTCCAGCTCCAGGGGAAATATCGTGCCTGCAGGATGGCCTGCACACAGGGACCAAGGGGTGGGGGAATATGGATATAATTTACCGGCTCCTGGGTGTTCAGAGGTGGGGTGGGGGTGGGGCAGGCTGCATGGTCATTACCATGACAGTGCTTACATCACCTTGCTGTTTTGTCTATTGAGAATGAACTTGCAAGGCACATTGACTCTAGGGAGGTCATTAATAATTGACTACAACATGACTTAGGCCACACACCTACAGCTGTACAGTGATATGATCTAGTTATGTCATTTTGTTACGTTATGTCCTGGATCAGCCCCTGTGGTCGGCTGGGGGTGCCCTCTTCAGGGTCCCCCAAGTATGTTGAGTGGCAACGATGGGGAGGGCATTCTCAGTGGCCACACCGTGGCTGTGGAACTCCCTTCTGAAAGAGATTTGGTTTGCCCTGAACCTTCACTCTTTCTATAGACAGTGTAAGACCTGACTGTTCTGCAGGGCTCTTAGCGAGGAAGATGGGTGATGGGTGGGTGTCAGACCCTTCCTCCTGGGGCTTAGGGTATGGGGGAGGGTGGGGTCAGGGGCCTGTCGGTGTGCCCATACCTGGGGGAACCCCAGTGGGGCTTACAGCAGCAGTACCCCCAATACAGCCCTGACAGTCCGACATGCTGCAGCCCACCACGGGAGCCATCACAGGGAGGTCGTTCCCCGCCACCGGCACCACAAGCAGTGGTGGGACCCAGCAGGATGTCAGAGAGCCCCCTGCCCCGCCCAGGCACATCCTGTTCTGTGCAGGAGGACACACACCCTGTTTCCCAACCACGGTGCTCAGAGTGCCTCCTTCAGCAGTCAATGCAACTTACAGGGGATAAAAGGAACCTGTGAGATCCTCTCCCTTGCTGGTGATCAGTGCTCTTAGCCTGTGAGACTGGCCCCCAACCTTTAGCTGTCATGACTGTGCGTGGATCCAAGAACTTTGAGAGAGAGAGAGAGAGAGAGAGAGAGAGAGAGAGAGAGAATGAGTATGTGGCCTGTGAGTAGTTGTGTCTAATTGCGTCCTTCTTCCAACCTCGTTCCTTCACGTTGGCTACTTGGATTTCCCCCTTGCGTGTGTGCTATCCTCCTTCCCTGTCCTTGGGCCCCCCATCACTAACCCCCACCCCACACCTCCTTGGCCCTGACCCCAATGTGGAAGGTGGTGTGGGGTGTTCCTGTGTATAGGGTGTTCCAGTTGTCAGACAGGCATTGCGCTTCTCCTCCCCGTGATGATCTAGGCTGGGGAGATTCCCTTCCATATGCCATTAATGATTCTGAGGGAATTATTTACAAGCAAGTGCCATTGCCTCAGGGGTCTCGATCCTTTCCTTGTAGGAAGACCTTCCCCTCCCTCACAGTGGGGAATTGGGAAGGGGGAGGAAGGGTTTTTATCTCCACCATAGGGTATTTCATTGCTGCTTTAATGTTTTTTTGTTGTTGTTGTATTTTTGTATCTTTTATTGTTGTTTATATTTTTATGTTTCCTGGTCCTGTGGACTGCTGTGATAGGACACCCGGGGGCAATGGTCTGTGTCTTATCCTAAAATCAGGGCATGGGAGGGTCATAAGAGTGGTTGCCCCATTGCAGGGTGGATTGGGTGTCCTGCTCTCCCTGCCAGCCCAAAGTGTGACAGCTGCGCCTGCCCACCAGAGGGTATTCAGGGACTCCGACCCAACCCAGTTCATGTGGCTGGACCCCTTGTGTTAAACAAAGAGTGTTTTGATTTCTATTAATCAATTCTGTCTCACTCCTTCCTTAACATGGCCTTGATTTTTGATGATATCTTACCAATTCCACATGAATATAGCAGGAAACAAGTGCAGAAAATAATGAGAAGAAGGTTGTGCTGAATGCAAAGGGGGAAAGGGAGTCAGTAGAGGGAAGGGAGGAGAGGTTTAACATTATCAAAGAGGTGGGTGAAGTGGATGACCTTGGCAGCGGAGTGTTGAACAGAAGTCGAGGATATCTTTTTTCTTATACATCCTATGCTTGTCTGTTTATAGAAACAGAGTCAATCCTTTGTCTGTGGATGTCCCACTAGCAGGAATTTACAGTGGGCATTAAGGTAAAATATTTACATTTAGGAGTGAGGAGAAAATTCTGCCCGTGTTCCAATTCCGTAGGAACTGGATGGTTCAATTGTTATTGGAAATCAGAACAGACAAAATTCCGTTCAGCTTTCCAATTGGAATGATCAAAATAACTTTAGCCATTTTGCTCATGCACACAATGGTTCAATCTGAATTCCATTCAAAAACTGTTTTGATCAGAATGCCAATAGAAATTTTACTGGCTGTTCTGTTTCCATGGAACTGTTCCTCAGAAACAGAAAGCGTATTTTGAACCAGCTCTACTCCCATTTTCTTGGATAACACACCAATTGCATTCTCATGGAAGTGATAGCAGAATCATCCAGTAGGGATGTGCAAACAGAATGCGGTTTGGATGTTCGGACGTTTAGTCATTTGGTTCGAAACCCAAGTTTGGGTTTGGTTGTTCGGTTTGGCGGAGTTTGGTTTGACTGAACTTAGCCGAACATTTGAAAATAGCGCTATCGATACCAATACTGAATTTCAAGATTTTGTCGGTATCGGTATCATTTGGCCCTGAAAAAAATCCTGGTCTTCACTTCCTAGTGCCAGGAAGTCTGCTTCTCCCACCCGCCCGAAGTTGCGTTATTCCCACCCCCGATCTCATCCGAACTCACCCGAACATGACCGAACTGTTTGGCCGTTTTCGAGTTTGGTTCAGATGTTCGAACAGACCGAGTTTGGTCCGAACTCCCAACATCGAAACCTATGATGTAGTTATTTAGAATTATTTCATTCTAATCAATACAGACCAAACATCAAACTTCTTCAGCGTTTCAGAGTTGGAGCTCAAGCTGATGTAAGTGTCCTTCCATTGTATGCTTCACACAAAAAAGATGGAAACAAAAGAACAGCTCACTTTCTTACTGAGTATACATACACACCCCATTTTTAAACCGCATACCAACTTGGAGTTCTGAAGTCACTCCTAATATTAATACTATTAATAACACACTATCTCTTGCGATAACAGCAGTAACCAATTTTTGAGGAAATTAACATTTCCAGGCTGGCAAAGAGACCAAATCCAGCATGCAAAGAGTATTTATTTGGCTTTTTCCCCCACTACCTGGATCTGACCTGCTGATTCAGCACTACCCTCAAGCGCTGAGGGAGTGCGTTCAGGGAGGAGGGGGCGCAGATGAGGTCTTGCACTTGATGGTGATGAATCTTGGAACAGATCCATAATCAGAATACTACTGTCCCTCTCCTTGTCTTGAGTGCAACATTTTGGGGTTCCCTTTGACCCCCATCTGACTTATGCATCTAGTACTCATTTTCAAAGTTTCCCACATCAGGGAAAAGTCTCCACACCCCAGTCTATGCAAGCCCTGTACATTCACTATTCGATAAAGACTTTGCTAGACAGAAAGGTCATTGTATGCTTCAAACACAGATTTGAGACAGCTCTGCAATTGTCATACATAAAAAGTCTCTATTATCTAGACTATTACTAAGCAATTCCTTGCAGTAACGACGGATATATAAAAACATTTTGCTTCAGCACTGGGATTCAGATTTTGTCTGTCGGCAGTGATAGCACAAATTACTCGGCCATGAAGCTGAGGGAATTCAAAATGCTTTAGCTCTGAGGAACTGAGCATTGTGAATTCTCTGCGTGTGACATTTTCAATACTCTGTTAATGTTGAATGTGTACTACTTAATAAATGTATCATTGTCTTATCAAAGACAGATGTTGCAAATGTTCTCAATGTTTATTGCAGCCCCATTTTCTCACTCTTATTAGTGCCATCTCCCTGATTTCATTTCACAGAGTGTGAAAAGAACACGGAGGTTTTGTGGACTTGGTTTTTAGGAATAACTGTATGTTTGCTATATTTATATTTTATATTTTATATTTTATATAAACATATTTTGTATGTTTGCTATATTCTATATTTTATATTGGCAGAAAGTGCCAATTTCCTGATTGAATTATTTCATTCCTGATGTCAGGCCCATATTGAATGGAGAACAGTGCCATTTCAGAATACCATTTCAGACAGAGATGAGCTGCAGGGAGGATACTGTTCAACTGGGGATACTCAAATAGTAGCCTGATTAGTGAGTAGTCTTTTACAAACCTGCGTTTCCCTATTAATACCGTTGCCAGAGGAAATGCACATGTATGGTATTTTGCAAAGTTTGCCATGTTTGATAGTTCTGTTGGTTCAATCAAATCTCACGTAGCAGGGATGAGAAACTTCTGGTCTGTGGGCCAAGTACTACTCCATGCCCTTTAAATCTAGCCTGCTTCAGCTCTCCTATGACTGCTGTTGATGTGGCCTGCTCCCAGGGATGTGTAGGGAATTTAGCTTGGTTTGGGTTTTTTTGTTTTTTGTTTTGTCATTTTGGTTTTTTGTTTATTTTGTTTGTTTCCATTCATTTTTACTAGGAACAATGGGAATTGGTGGGATAAAAAGTGGGTAAAATTGGTGGAAGTCCTTCCCCCCACCCAGTTTCCATTGTTCCTGGCAAAAATAAATGGAAACAAATGAAACAAACAAAATAAATCCAAACCCAATGAAATACCTGAAACTGCGGAAAATGGGTGCTCGATGAAGTAGTGTTCACTACTTGGCTTGTTATTTCCAGACCAGATCATCAGAATGCAATGGGTTTGCCCATTTTAGGGGTACTTCTTACAGATTTAGTGACTAATGTTGGAGAAAAGATGTTTGGCTAGATGGATCATTGGTCTAATCCAGTATTGCACTTTCTACTTCCTTAGAAAAACAGGAGGAAAGTCTGAAGCAGGATAAAAGAAGAGGACAGAGAACACAGAACTGATATATGACAGAATTTTGTAGATAAGGAGCAATAATTAATTATAATAATATGTAAAATTAAGAAATCTATGTTTTCGTTTTGAGGATCAAGAACAGCATTTGTAACTGGCACTGAGCATATTATCTCGTACTGTAGGAAAATTCATGTTATTATTTAGATTTCACATTTGATACAAACTAATGTTTACCCATTGACAAATTTGGATGTTTTCAGATGTGACAGTGGCTGGCTTTACTGAGCTTTAGCGTGCTTTACCCAGTGGGCCACTGTCACGTAAGTTTGTCCCCACCAGTTGTTAGCACAGTGTGGTTGTGGCTAGTCCAGGCTGTGATTTGAGGAAATCCCCAAGTCAGAGCTCAGACTAGCTACCACTACAAGTGGGATTCCACTGCCCGACTGGGAGTAAAGTGAGCTTTCACTTTAGAAAGCTCGCTTTACTCACCGTGGTCTGGAGTGCCCAGGGGGAAGATCACCACAGTGGTTGTAATTACTGGCCGGCCGACAATGACTGTCTCAGGTAGTTGTCGGCCTGACCCATGTTGAAAGGCGCACACTGGACCTGATATTCTGCACAGGCCTTGAGGTGGGGGATTCATTGGTGGGAGTGGGGATGTCAGCAGTGCCTTTGTCATGAACGGATCATTATCTCCTCCACACAGGTATCCTGGCACATGTCAGCCTCTGGAAAAGTGAGAACCGGTTCAGTTGGTTCTCCCCTGGAACCAGAAATGTTCTGGAATGCTCTTGGGGTTGTATCCTCTGGTCTCAATAACCGTTTGTTCAATGACCTCATGGCTTTTTGGAATTCTGTGCTGACTGAGGCCATCGACCGTATGGCACCTAGATATCTGCTCCCTAATCACCAACAACGTAGGTCCCCATGGTACACAGAGGACCTGCGGCGAATGAAACAGGAAGGGCAGCGGTTGGAGCGATGGTGGCATCATTCTTATACTAAAGCCGACTGATTGCTACATAGAGTTAGTTTATGTACCTATGCCATGGCTATGCAGGTAGAAAAGAAGCAACTCTTTCCTGCTCTCATAGCATCCACTAAATCACGTCCAGCAGAGCTTTTCCGGATGCTGAGGGGACTGGTCAGTTCAGCCTCCAATGAAATCTTCCAGTGTTCGCTGTGATTTGTTTGTTGACTTTTTTGTGGATAGAATTTCTCAAATTCATGATGACTTTGATGCTGCACTTATGGAAGTAGGAGAACCAGAGATAATCAAAGCCCTGTCTTGTCCTGTTTTATGAGATCAGTTTCAGTGGGTGTCATCCTTCAATGCAGAGGATGTCCTTGGGGCTTTCAGGGCCACCTATTGTGAACTGGATCATTGCTTGTCCTGGCTGGTTAAGGTCAGCTGGGGAACACTGGGGCTGTTGCTGGTTGGGATAGTCAACACCTTCCTTTGGGAGGGCAGAGTGCTGGGATGCCTCAAGGAGGTGGTGGTGCGGCCTCTGTTAAAAAAATATCATTGGACATTGACTCCCTGACCAGCTATTGGCCAGTCTCTAACCTTCCCTTTTTAAAGAAGTTTATTAAGTGGGTGGTGACTCGGAAGCTTCAGGTAAGGATGGGCAAATGCAGTTCGGAAGTTAGGAGTTCAGACCGAACTCGAATAGTTTGGTCAACCAAACCGAACGTGTGAACCAAACTCGAATTTGAACGTTCGGTTCGGATGCGTTCGGTGAGTTCAGAATTGAATTTCCATTGGTTTCAATGGAAAACACATTATCAGCTGTAACGTTTTTGTTTTGTATGCTATGTGCTATACCTCCAATAGAAATAATTATGTGTACCAAATTTGAAAACGATTGGATAAAGGAATCCAATTTTAGAAGCAGTTGAATTATTGTATTTTGCAATATTCTACATATACATTCTTAGCTGTAACTTCTTTGCCTCACATCTAATGTAGGTGACACCTATCTGGTTTATACCCCTTCCCATATTTACTAGGGGTGGGACATCAGGGCAAATACCGGGTACCGGTTTTACCGGTTCCTGGATTAAAAAACCCCAGCTTACCCAGCTTAATACCGGTTTACCGGTACCGGATCTTTTCCATTGATTTCAATGGGGAACTGTCCCCATTGAAATCAATGGAAAAAAACAAACACCTCCCCCTCCCCCT
>QEPC01008573.1:1805341-1837762 GCA_003113815.1 Sphenodon punctatus | reverse complement strand
CTTTGCTAGCTGCACAGAAGGTTGCCCCGGGTATGGTGACTTATGCTGAGCCACGCCCAGACTCTTTCTATCTTTTTAAGTGGTCAGACCCTGCAATAAGAACCGCATTCACCAGAATGCGTATGCATACCTTTCCTTCTGCCTCTGTAGAGGGAAGGTATAAGGGTATACTTCATGAGTTCCGGAAGTGCCAGATGTGTAAAAGCGGCAAGGAAGATACAGTAGCTCATATCTTGCTCGATTGCTCCGCATTGTTGGGGCTAAGAGCTGGTGGGGTATGTGGAGGCCTTGCTGGTGCTTGGAGGGGGAGGGGCAGGCAGAGTTCCCCTCAGGCTGGGTAGAAGCCTACAAGACCCTCACAGATAATGAATTGAGACCCAGACAGTTTTGTTTCTTGCTTCACCCGCCTTACCGCAAGCCCCATTGGCTCTGTGCAGCCTAGCCCATGGCCAACTGCAGACTGCCAAGCCACTGGTCTGAGGCAAAAAGAGATGGTGATTCGGCAGGCTGGCTGCTACTCCAAGCCACTATCCACCCTCCACTCCTGGTGCCTGGAAGTCTGCTCCTAGCTGAGTCAGATGACTTCCCGCTCCCTGCTACATTTGGCCTTCCAGTGACCTGTCAGTAGACGCATTCGCCCCATCACAAAATGAAATTTGAATTCCCCGCCATGATGACCCCGTCACACCATAACTGATGTGCCGGGGGATCCCAGCGGGGAATCAGGGAGGGGGCGGGGTGGGGCCGCGCAGCACAATGTGCAGCCGCATGGCCCCGCCCCCTCCACGCTCCCCGCTGCCCGCCCTCTGGGGAAACGGGCGGGCGCTGCAGCCAATGCCGCCGCAATGCTCACCTACTTTGGCCACGGGCTGGAATCCCTGCGGGGATTCTGACCCATGGCCACTGTCCAGATGTGACGCCGGGGGTCACCACGACGGGGAATCACATTCACCACACGACGACCTCCGGCCCCGCCACTTCGTCTGCTCACACGGTGAATGTGATTCCCCGCTGTGGTAACATCTGGGGGGAAACATCAGTTTCCCCCAACAGATGTTACCTGGTTGCTGCCACCACAGGGGATTGACTGTGGTGGCCTTTGACCACATAACGTCTGAAATCACCCCATGTTTTAGCCACGCAAACACAACTGAACGCGATCCGAACTGACCGAACTGTTCGGCCATTTCGCCGTTTGGTGTTCGGTTCTGTTCGGTATGTTCGCCATTTTGCCGTTCGGTGTTCTGTTCTGTTCGGTATGTTTGTGTTCATGTTCGTGTTCGCGTTCGGTAGTCCGAACAGGCCGAGTTCAGGCCGAACACTGAACTGCCGAACCGCGTTCGCCCATCCCTAATCAGGGGTGGGGAACTTTTTTTGTCCTGGAGGCCACATTGAAAATGAGTAAGAGTTCTGAGGGTCATATAGGGTGATTTCAGACATGACGGGGTGCCTATTGGCCTCATCACAGAATCACCTTTTGATTCCATGCTGGAATCAAAACATCACGTCCAACAGATGTGCTGGCTGATTCCGGTGGGGAATCGGGGGGGGGAGCTGTGCGGCACAACGTGCGGCCGCACAGCCCCACCCCTCCACACTCCCCCAGCCACCCGCCCTCCTGGAGATGGGTGGGCGCAGCAGCCAATCCGGCTGCTCTGCCCGATTTCGACCCGGGGTCAGAGATGTGGTCGGGTGCTATGGATCTGTCCCCTACCATTGCCTGCATGCCCTCCTCTCTGCTCCATTAGCCAGAGCTCAGTTTTTCTGTTCTTGGGGGTATAGAATGGATCCAGGAGCCAGATCCAGGCATTTGAAAGGGGCCACATAAAAACTTGCCGAGGGCCGCATTTGGGCCCCGGGTCTGAGGTTCCCCACCCCTGATTTAGATATTTTAAAAATGCAAATAATATCATTGAATTTGAAAATAGTTATTCATTTCACCACTACTATACTTCAGTCATTGTAGCTGAAGTCAATGGGGTCAGAACAAAACTCAAAAACATAACAATCTGACTCTTTTTGAGAGAGAACATTTGGTGTCTTCTTTAGGGTTAAAAGATAGGAGGATAAAATAAACTGTTGAAATTCTCCTATTTCCTGAGTTTGAAAACAGGATTATTTTCAGAAACCTCAATTTCATCCATAACCAGATAATTGAAACTTTGTCTTGTATTACCATTAGTTTAAGTCTACAGATTACTGAAGTTTCTCCTCCCTATAGTTGAAAGAGTTGGCATGTCAGTTTTCATTTGCAGTGTCGTCAAAGAAGGCAATATTACATATCAATGAACATGCTTTGCTGAGCTTCTATCAATCCTGAGAACAGCAGGAAATAAGCTCAGTCACCTGGAAAGCGATACTGTCAGTCAGAAAATCCAAAAGCAGGGTACAAATAACATATGCTTGAAGCACTGTAGAAGCTACAGAGATTTGACGTTTGCTGAATGATTCATAACTTTTTTGCCTCCTCCCTATGTAAGCCAAGTCGAGCTTGAATGAATAATAGGTGACCAGGGTGAAACTTCAGCAGTCATCATATTATTGCAGCCAAAGGAGAGGAGTGATGAATTTTTCATAAAGTCGAGATTTAGAGGATAAAACTGAAGTGATTTTATACCAAGTATTTCAAAATTGATAAATATAAAAAGCTGAATTTGAATACCAAGCAAACAAGAATGTAGAAAAGGGTCAAACTTGTAGCACTGTACACTGTTGAGAGGGGACAATCTTTATGCAAGGATTCGGAACACCAAAGTCATTTGAAAGACTCTCAGATGATTAGATGCAATCCTGTCCTTATTTAAAAGAATGGCTCAGTTCCCATTGACTTTAATGGCAGAGGATATCAACCATTGTTTTAACAGGCACTGGATCCAGCTCCTCATGCAAAAGTTTAATTTCAGAATTCAGTGGATTTTTTTTTATATTGTTAATTTTTTTTCCTTCACCTCAACAAGCAGCTTTCGGGCCACTGGGTATTGTCTATTGTGATCCTGTAGATTGAGATTTATTTATTTTGTATCTCCCCAATTTATTTGGTCCACTTTCTCTCCCAGTCACTTGTTCTGCTATGAATAATACATATGTGCTGAGTAAGAGCCCATTCACCGTATCTTCTCTAAAATGAACTAATTATTCATTTTGATTCCTTTGCTTTAACAACATAAACCAGCAGTCTAAATAACTGTTAGATGAAAGCCCAGTCTAATGAGTGCCGAGATTCTCCTTAGTAGGACAGAAAGTTGATAGGTTTGTTTGAGAATAATTGTTCCAATATTCTTAGTGTTGAATTTCTTTTTAACAGTACATAAACAAGCCCTCTTGACAGGCTGGGCTTAAAATCAATCCTCCCACAATCACTTTTTTCTTTTATTCTAATTCAATACAGTATAACAAATGCCTGTATATTATAGGAAAGTCTCTGGCCAGCATCACAGCTATTTTAGAAGTTAAAAATTCACTGTAATCTCCAACGTTTATTTGCTGCTGGAAAACTCCTGAATCAATGAGGAGTTATTCTCTAAAATTACATTTCAGGCATTCAGTAATGGAAGACATTGGCAATGTATAAAAGTCTGGAGCTAGGACATCCATAACTAATTGTGGCCGGCTCTGTTCTTGTAAGTATTGGAGACTTCACCTGCTACTTTTTAATGGGGAGACTTGGAGTAGGACTATAAATTATGACACTGGCACCTAGAGCCTGCAAGTGATCCTTTTAAAAACTGTTTCTTTCAAATAATAAATCTGGATTGAACACGGTCTATTTTTTATCCGAGCCAACATAAATAGAAAACCAGGCCTGCTAAATTTCACATCTTCATGGTGTGACACATGGATTCTATATGTTTCTCAGAATCACATGGAACAAACCTGTATGTTAGGTCATCATTTCAGAGGACTGTCTATGTGATCATATTATTATTATTATTATTATTATTATTATTATTATTATTATTATTATTATTATTCACATTTATATAATGCCAGCAATGTACAAAGAACAAGATAGACACAGTCCTTACAATCTAAAGACAGGGGGAGGGGAGAGAGGGAAAGGGGAACAGAGGGAGAGACAAGGGATGCAACATTCATGAGGATGTGAGAACTCAGGTACACGTTCTTGGCTTGATTGCAGTAAATTGGGAGTTTACAGATAACAGGTGGGGTATAATCCTGAGTGGGGATGATTAGCAGGAGTTAGGAAGGGTGGAGCAGAAGAGGTGGGTTTTGAGGAGGGACTTGAAGGTGTGGAGGGTGGGGGCCAGGCAGATGAGGGCAGGGAAGGAGTTCCAGACGTGCAGGGCAGTGAGGCAGAAGGGATGATGGTGGTTGGGGGAGCAGGGGAGGTGTGGGAGGGTGAGGGAGGGGATGGAGTAGGAGCAGAGTTCTTGAGCAGGGGTTTGGAGGGAGATCAGGGCAGAGAGGTAGGGGGGAGTGAGGTTGTGAAGGGGTTTGTAGGTGAATACAAAGAAGGCTATGGGATTAGCTGCCTGTTCTCACTATGGCGATACTGCAGTAGATCTAGTATGATTATCCTCAATTGTAGGAAAGTAATTTTCCTTACAATGACTGCAGTCATTAAAAAAATTACTCTAGAGTAATCCCATTTATTTGCCTTGAGGAGTGCACCCAAAGGGAGTACAAAGCAGCAGAGCAAAATGTTGATTGCATGCCAAAGTATTGTAATAAACTTAAGTGGGTGCCGAATCCCAAACCCTGCGAATCGCATGCGGAGTCATGAATGCATAAGCCATGCGGATTCCTATGGTGGGCACATTGTGTGCCCCGTGGAAACTGCGCGCATGTACAGGATCCGCAGGGTTTGGGATCGGGCTCAGTGAGAGGCATCATTACTCATCACCTACTCTCACTTGCACATGCAGTGTCAACCTCTAGTTACACCACTCTCACTGCAAATGAGGACTTGGCACCCACTTAAATTTAGTGTAGCACCCTGGTGTGCAACCTATGCACACCCAACCACCTTGCACACCTGGACAGATGTGGATTGTGCCATGTGTCTATTTGTTACAAGTGAGCTGGTATGAAGAGAAAGACTTACATTTGACTTATAGTTTTGACTCAGTAACCCTCAGCTATAATCGCAGCCTTCTGTTACCTAAAGGGCTGCCACGAAGCAGATGGCAAGGAACTGTTCTCTATGGCTACAGAAGGCAGGATTAGAAACAATGGGCTCAAGTTGTCAGAGGGAGGGAAATTTCGGTTGAATATCAGTGGAAAAAAATCACTGAACAGTAAGAGCTGTGTGATAATGGAACAAGTTGCCTAGGGAGGCTGTAGGTCCTCTTTCATCAGATGCTTTCATAAAGAGGCTTGATAGCCATCTCTCAGGAATAATGTAGCTGTAATCATCTTGTATCCAAATAGGGAGTTGGACTAGATGCACCTTAAAGTCCCTTTCGCCTCTATGATGCTATGATTCTAGGTTGGTAATATATCTCAAAGTGGGCTGGCATAGCAGTCATCTGCTCTAATCTACAGCATTTCTTACTCTAGCTGGATAAAAGCACAGTTCAGATAAGCCTCAAAAAGTCTGGACTGTTGTTCAGAACTTGAGAACTTATCTAACATTTGGTGGTCGAAAAACTGGATAAGCTGTCTCAGTTAAGAAGTCTGCTTTGTGAGATTTCTCCAACTTTCCATGGTTTTGTCAGGAGGCATTTTACAATGGTTTGGGTAAATATTCCAGATGGGATGTTAGTCACGGGCAGCACAAGGGACAGGACTCCTCTGTTCCTCTTGCCCCCCCCCCGGAACAGCTGGGGTTCAGGAGTCCTGCTTTGTGTGGACGGCTCTTCAGCTGACCTGTGGTGTGAAGGGAATTGTGACAGCAGCCCCCTCTCCCGGATTCTCCTCCCAGGTGTGTGTGTGCTCATTTGGACTTCCCTCCCAGCTGGCCCATAGTGTGGCAGCTGCCCAAGGTGGGCTCGGAATTGAGTTTGCCCTGTCTCATTTGTTTTCACCCACTACCTCACCACACTTTCAAAAATGTCAATAGAACATATTTTTAAAGCAATGTTACATGTTCTTTGCAAAATTGGATCATTCTGGAACTGCTCTATAGCCTGTGGGTAGAACAAATAAAAACTACTTTTATCTTCTTCACTTCTAACAACAGGATGACAACATGTTTCTTGTATTATTGCTGGAGGTATCATCCTTTAAGTTGCCCCTTCTCAGAGAATACTAGTTATCTGGGGATCTAAACTATACTTAGAAGTAGCTCAGACTGGGGATCACACTTCTGAGAAGGACGATAATGGTAGTATGGGTAAAGCCTTCAAGCAGAAGTAACCAATATATTAAAGCTTCAGCCTTTGTGTTTACTCCTTTGAAAATGGCTCAAATGTTCTCTTTAAAGTGTTAGTGTTAAAGATAGCTCTTTGCTGGACCGAGCTGAGGTAATTACTCTTCCCATGACTGTTACTCAGATAGCAGAAGACTTGGTTTTTCAGGAAGTACTAAGAGGAATTCTTCCATTAGAATTAAGAATGTTTCCACAACCTGCCTGACATACCCAGGGATGCTGACTTCTGCACCCATTCATCTCCTTATCGTCATGCAACCATTCATCTCCTTATCCTTCTTATTCTGAAATGACGGGAGGTAGCAATGGATTCCTATGTTGGTAAGAAGAGTATAGTCCATTGGTTCTCAACATTTTTATCTAGGTGACCCCATTTTGAGACAAATACAATCCAGCAACAGAAGACAGTATGGAATACATGTAAAGTATATAAATTATTAGTTGGACTCATAAATCCACCCACCCACAGATGGCATGACCCCACTTAGGATACTGACCCATAGTTTGGGAACTTCAGGTGTTGTCTCCGTGCCTTTCTAGGCTGCACTAATAATAAAGAAGTTTCACTGCAACTTTCTCTATAAAGTGTATCTGTGCAAACACCAGGCAGAGGCTGGGTTTTGTGGGTAAGTGTAATTAAACCTACCATTTGTATTCAAGTTCTTCATGATTTCTTCAAGAATATTAATACTTTGGTTAATGATTCTTCATACATCCAAACTATTTATGAATTGTTATCTTCAACTGTGTGCTATTCATTATTTACCTAGGTCTCAGGTTATTCATCCTTCTTCATGATCTGATGACTGGAATGTTTTACACTGGATAATAATTAATAGCAACCAGCAAGTGGTGATGAATGAACATCTGGGATAAATATTCAGAGAAAGAGTCCTGCATTAACATTTCAGAGTTTATGAACATGTTCACAGGTACCTTATAGTTGTCAAAATACTCATGAAAATGAACAATGACCCCTGAAGAGTAATACAGAACTATAGTCTTATATTTGTGAATAAATGTATGAATTCATTTCCCCATTCAGACAACTGTACAAGCAACCTTATTAATTTCAGGAGATCATGAACAAGGAAGCCACTGCCCTTCTCTTTTCAGGTCTCATAGTAATCACCCTTCTCATTAGTCCAAATGTACTAAATTATAATAATCATGTTTCAAATACTTTTTCTTCTGACGTTATGACACTGAATTAGGCATAAAAAACGAAGAAGGGGCAAATTCACCTTTTTAACGTATTTTGTTTCATGGCCAGCTATAATAGGGTGAAACATGCTTGATTTCATGGTTAAATTAGAAATAGTACTTTTCAAGATGGTATTTGGATTACATCCAGAGCATACTGCAACTTCCCTATCAATATCAATATTCACACTGTAGTTAATCCTAAAGTATCCAGATCACACAATAAACAAGTTCCTGCTTGGTAGTTACAGGCTTTAAACTCCAGTGTGAAATAACTGTAATTTGGGATATCTTTATAGAAATGTTTTTGTAATAATTATATATATTCATCATATGACCTCAAGTCATGTAACTATATATCAGTAATTCTGATAACAATAACTATGCTATTTTAGCTTGCTACCCTGTGATTAGCACAGGCACAAATGGGAAAGCCAGAGGGTGCAGCCACAGCCAGACAAGACAGGGAGGGGAAACTACCATGCCTTGTGTAGTCTTACACCTCCCTGGGAAGCCAGGCCATGTGATGCAATGCAATGCTTCATGAAACAGCTGCCTGCTACATGATGCATCCTCAGAAAAATTCCAGGGACACATTGTGGAGCAGCCTTTCCCCTCTGGGGAAAGTTTACCCAGGGCAGGGTAACTCGTGTGACCAACTCCTTCAGCCCTGCCACGCTGTCAGTGGAGGGCTCTAGTGCCCATCGCATGTGCCCACATCACAGCCAGCGGTGGGATTTGGGTTGGGATGGGGGTGGAAGGTAGGGCAGGGCCAGGTGTCCGCTTGTGTCACTGGAGCCACGGCCCGCCACAGCCATGACAGCGGCTACGACAGGGTCCGGTCTGCATGTCTGCCCCAAATGGGAAAGTCAGAGGGTGCAGCCAGACAAGACAGGGAGGGGAAGCTACCATGCCTTGGATAGTCTCACACCTCCCTGGGAAGCCAGGTAGATGTTCCCCTGCCCTGGAGTGAGGCAAACAGCTGCCTGCTACATGATGCATCCTAGGAAAAATTCCAAGGACACATCACAGAGCAGCCTTACCCCCGTGGGGAAAGTCTACCCAGGGCAGGGTAACTCGTGTGACCAACTCCTTCAGCCCTGCCACGCTGTCAGTGGAGGGCTCTAGTGCCCATCGCATGTGCCCACATCACAGCCAGCGGTGGGATTTGGGTTGGGATGGGGGTGGAAGGTAGGGCAGGGCCAGGCGTCCGCTTGTGTCACTGGCGCCACGGGGCACCACAGCCATGATAGCAACTACGACGATGACAGGGGTCAGTCTGCATGTCTTCCCCACATCTGTCTGGCCAGCTCACTGCACTGTCCCCGCAGTGTAGCAGCAGCAATTGTCCAGCATGGGGCCATGTGGGGATCAGGCCCTCGCTGCTCATGTGGCCTCACCCAGAAGAATGTGTCAAAGAAATGCAAGCATGAACTGGAGTTCAGAAAAATATTGCCCATGTGGTGGTAGAGATCTAGAGGACTTGTTTCATATTGTTCCTTAAAATCTAAACAGATAGATCCATTGTTCAATCCTTATCTGACCACAGCAGGTCAAAACTATAATTTCTGTTATGTGCTAGAAAGGCACAAGTTATAAAAGCAACTGCAGTAGCTAATTTTGCTTTCACAACAGTCAAAAATATGAAATGATTTTAAATGTTTTAGATGCTTGTTTTAATTTTTGAAACTTATGAAAATGTATATTTGCTATGCATATGGTATAAAGATGGATGACTTCTGTATCCCTTTCTAAGTAAACTAAATGAGATAACCCTGTTTGTTCTAGTAGTGGCAAAATTGTTGGGGACCGTGGGGTGGGGGAGATGGATACAACAATCTTGTCCAAACCTCACCTGCACATTTGTGCAGGTGCCACCAGATGTTGGCTCTGGATATCCCTGGGCCGTGTCAGTGGCTAGCCCAGGCTGTGACCCTGTCAAATCTCTGAGTCACAGCCCAGGCTAAGGTTCGTCTGATCTGTGCAAAGTGGGCCACAGCGGGCTATCATGTCTGTTAGGGCCCACCATATGAACCAGTCCATATCCGGTCCATCATGGTCACCAGCCATGACTGCCTGTCACTGGCTGTGTGCAGCACAGGGGCAGAGCCAGCCAGCTGAACATTCACGCATATCCCTGCCCTCCCCAGTGACCTGGCCACTGGCACATTTGTTCAGCGACTTGACATGGTCCGGACCGTATTCACGACACTTCTCTCCTTGTGCCGGCTGGTTTCACTTCTGTTAACACCCTACGTGCTGAGGAGATTTTTTTATGATTGCATTTAGTCTTGAATTTTATATATTCGTGTGACGTTATCTTTTATGCATTGGATGACTGTATTCTTACTTTGTTGGTTATATTGTGAGGTTTCCTTTTTTAAAGGAGGAAAGGCCAATGACCACTAAACTAATACATTTGAAACCTGATGGAAGGAAAATATCCAATTGCCTTCTGAAGCTATACATAGTAACTTCCCCACCCCACCCCAATTATATAAATGCTGCCAACCTCTTGGATTAGGTATTGTACACTTGATTATTTTGGAATTTTACTATCCTGGAAATATGCCATCTAAATTGTACTAATGAAAACTGGGGAAGGCTTATCCTATTCTCAAATCATTCACTATTTTTTATTCATTTGAAGTTTTCTATGTGTACAGTGCTTAGCACGAAGGTATTTTACTGGGACATCTGAGACTACTGCTTTCCATATACCAATAACAACATAGGGTGATTTCAGACGTTACGCCGTCCCAATTCGTCCCAGTGAATCCCCGGCGGGGGTGAATGAAATAACCATCCCCCCTGGTCAAAAAATGGCCCCAATAGACGTGCCGGCTGATCCTGGTGGGGAATCAGGGAGGGGACGGGGCCATGTGGCGCATCGTGCGGCCGCATGGCCCTGCCCCCCCTGCTCCCCCGCCACCCGCCCTCTGGGGAGACAGGCGGGTGCCGCGGCCAATGAGGCCGCAGCACCCAGCCGCTTTGACCACGGCCCGGAATCCCACCGGGGATTCTGGGTCGTGATCGCCAGCCAGACGTTACTTTTCATTGCTTCCCACCTGGAATCACTTTGACCACGCTTTCGGAGCTCGGCCCGCGGGGAGCCCAGAAAGCATGTTTGAAATTGACACCATGTGGGAATCGGCCATGGTGAACATCTGGCGGCCGCCAAACAGACGTTCAGGGCGCCTTGGCCCTGCAGCGAAATTGACCGTGGTTCACTGTGGTTCACTGTGATCTCATAACGTCTGAAAATACCCATAGATAATGCTTAATTCTCTGTACTCCACAGAGTCAGACCTTAAAGCTTTCAGATGTGTAGTGTAAGCATCCTTCAACTAAGCAAAAATATTTAGGCCCTTTTCATGCAGACACTCTAACACTGATAAAAATGGGTGTTGAATAAATAAATGAATGATTTATTTACGGCCAGAGCCAACAAAAGAAAAATATAAATTCACATCCCTCATATACCCATCGGAAACATGGTATATGATATAAATAAAAGAGGTATTCGAGACACCACCATAAATACAATTTGACATACCAATCAATTTTTCTCTCTTGCAATTCACAACACTTCCCAAATTCCACATTTAATCAGGCTATCACCATTTCGGCTTCATTTAAGTGCCTTGAACACAAACTTGTTCATACTAAAAAGGGATCACTTGCATTTATATTTTCCAAATATTTTCTTCCTTACACTCTGCGCTGCATGGAGAAACTTTGCCAGTGCAATTAGTGTGTCTATTTCTGAATCCTGGAAGATGTTTACTGCTTTCTTATAAACTGTAGACCCATTTTTTGGGTCCCCCAAGGGCACCAACCATTTCCTCCTTTCTTTATTGTAGAAGGGGCACTCCCACATGCTATGAATAATGTCTTACACTCTATTCATATTACAAGGACAAATCCTTTGGACGATAGGGATCTTAGCCCACCTTCCTTCCTAAATTTTGGATTCCAGTTGAGAGAAGCTCATCTTAGTGATCACCTGTTTCAGATGCTGTTGTGGAATCCTCAGGTATACCGCCGGTGATTCTAAGGGAAAACTATATTGATTTAATAGAATATGCCTCTGCTTTCCTGCCTTTGCCCTATCAACCTGCATAGAGGCATCCAGAAGGTGCTGTTTAATGAGATCCTTGTCAGATGCTGTAAGGATCGGGTCTGAGCTTAAAAAGAGGTATCCTAACCCCAGTTTGTCAATTGCACATTTAGCCTCCTCCGACCAAGTTTTCCTCCCCTTCAAAGGTCCTACCATCTCTAAATAGATTCTCTTAGGGGAACGAGTCGGGGGCAGGGATCTAAGCTTTGACAAATAAGTCAGAGCCCTCAACCTAGCTCTTGAGGCTACATTCATGATACCCACTTCAATCCTGACCAAGGCATGAGAGGTGGATCTTTGAACCCCTAACAATTTCTTCAGGAAGGAAGCTTGTGTTTTGTTACATTTTATTCTACATGTTGCAGACACCCATTGAGCAGACTTGCAGCCCTGCAACATGTAGAATAAAATGTAACAAAACACAAGCTTCCTTCCTGAAGAATTTATCAGTGTTAGAGGGTGAAAACAGACATGATGCTAACCACCCTTTAACCACCCTTGGTGGTTATTTATGCATGTTACAGGGCTGCATAGGGCACCAATACAGCCCTGCAACATGCATAAATAACCAACAAGGGTGGTTAAAGGGTGGTTAGCGTCATGTCTCTTTTCACCCAGAGTGTCTGTGGGTGAAAACACACATAACGCTAACTCCACTTTTAACACCACTTTAACATTTTGTATGCATGTTGCAGGGCTGTATTGGTGCCCTATGCAGCCCTGAAACAAGCATGAGAAATGTTAAAGCAGAGTTAACGTCATGTCCATTTTCACCCTGTGTGAAAAGAGCCTTAGTGAAGAAATCCTTTTCTAAACTTTTACACACTTGTAAAATGTATACTTCCCATCTCACTGTATTTGTATTGGGCAGATTGGAAAAGGCAGGTATCCCAATTTATATACCTTTTCTGTCAGCTTTTGCCCAAGAACAGAAAAGGGGAAAGACCTAACTAACAATTATTCTGTTGCATGCAGAGATGGCTTTAACCCAGACTGAAGTGTCAGTCAAGTCAAGCCCTTTTCGTACTTTTTGCCAGTGGAAAATAAAACATTAAATAGGAAAGTATGATTTTTGCCAACTTCCAGATACACTTAACTTGAGTTGAAAATAAAAGTAATCCAGCACTATTTCCCCCCTCTTTTTTTGCCACATGGCTGAAGGAAAAGAAACCTTGGCTTACTAAAATACTTAACACTTTCAGCTGTTCCATATTTTTAACAAAGTTTTTCTAACACTCTTTGAAGCATAATTTGGCCATATTACAAATGGAGAAACTGAGATGGAGTGATTCGTGTCACTTAACACACGAAGGGTTCATTTAGATGTGCAATTTGTGCAGATTATCAATAATGTGCTCTCTTTGAAGTGCACAATTTAAAACTGGTTTGCATTCACATTATTCAGTTTGTGTGCTGCATAGGTCCAACGTGCAAAACATTTAGTGCTCACTGAGTTGTACCCACATTCTCTTACCGTGCTGTATTTATTTATTTATTTATTTATTTGTTAATATGCCGCCCCCTCCTGCTATAAGCATCTTGGGGCGGCTAACAATATTTTAAAATACAAAACGAGATAAAATACATTAAAAAACACGAATAATTCTGACTTTAAAATAACCCAATGCCAAAAAACCCTCCCTAACCCAACCCACCCATCCCATCTCCCTCAGTAAAAGCCCTGGGGAACAGTCAGGTCTTACACTGTCTATGGAAAAAGAGGAGGTCAGTGACCAGGCGGACCTCCAACGGGAGGGAGTTCCACAACAGCGGTGCAGCCACAGAGAACGCCCTACTCATGGTCGACACCTGGGAAACCCTGGGGACCTCAAGGAGGGTGCCCCCGTCTGACTGCAGAGGTCGATCCAGGATCTGGAGGGTGAGTCAGTTCTGCAGGTAGCCTTTTTCAAGTCTTCAGTGTGCTTTCTTCTGCACACTTGACCCCTGAAAGCTCCGCTCCCCCACCTTTCTCCACCAGTCCCGCTCCCCTGAAACTCCCCTCCCCGACCTCTCCCCCCACCAGCCCCAATCTCCATCACATGACCTATTGCTCTGGTACTTCCAGCAGACCAATCCCTCAATCATTTTTGCTCTGGTGCCTTTCTGCTTTCACACATGGCAGGAAGTGCACACTCAACCTGTGTGACGCAAGTAGGTTGTTCCCATGTTTTTAAAAAAGTGGACAAATTCAGGACCGGACTTGGAAAAGTATGTTTAGCTCACCCAGTAGTACATTGAATTCAAAGCCGTACTGGCCAAGAATAGTGAGCATAGAGGGCTTCAGACATGCATAAAATATACAAATTAAACAAAATAGTATATTGAGGCTAGTATCTAAGGATACTAGCCTCAATCTATTAAAGTCAATGGCTCAGCTTCTTCCCATTGACTTTAATAGTGGAGGATCACATTCTAAGGGTATGGAGACCATCAGAAGTTAGTTACATACAGCATGCATCTAATATACCCATGCCAAATGCATACCTTACAGTTTTGTATGCAAAGGTCATGTCTGAACATGAAAATGGACAATAATCAATCAATTTCTAACTGATCAGTTTGGAAGAATATTGTGATATTTTCATAAGCATATACTGAAAATGAGGTTCTCAGTTTAAGGACTAGGATTAAAACTGAGAATTGTTTTCCCCCAATCCATTTACAACAAACCCCCCGCCCCCCTCCAGACCATGTTTATTTCTCCTATAGGTGAAATTGTTGTTGTTTATTTTATTTTTTAAAAGTGTGTGTCTACAAATAAAGGACAAATCAGTTCAAGGTGTATAATTTCAGCAGCTGAAAATGAAAATTCATCCTTTATCTCAATGAAAACTTACATAAAGCTTTAAGAAAGGGAAAATGCCTCCTCCCATGTTCTTAACACATCTGTGGCCTCTTTCCTCTCTGCAAAAAGGCTCCCAACAGCTTCCATTCTTTTGTCTGTAGAATATGTTTGTAGCATGTTTCTGGTCTGAGAAGTCCCAGATGGTGCAATATTGAACTACTGTAGAGGCCCTGCAGTGTTATTGCAGACTTGATGCCATATAATTCAACTATTACCAGGAAGCATAGTGGAATGAAATTGCAATTATCCAAAGCAAAAATAAATGAATAACTATTTCTTTACAATTTGGCATTTGATTCATTTAGTCTAATATGCCTTCCCTCACCTACAGAGAAGATAATGAGAGTTACTTAATTTTTATTCTGTTGTCAATCATTAATGTTCCTCTTTAGCCTCAATTGATTAGTGGCATAGCAGGTTTTTCCACCCTTACCTTTTTACTGGCTGCATGTGTGGATTTGTTTCTGCTATGATTAAGGATTTCACCAGCCACTAGTGGACACAAGTTGTAGGAACATAAGAAGTGCCATACTGGGTCGCAGCAATGGTCCATTGAGCCCAGCACCTGTCTCTGACAGTGGCCAAGCTGGGCCACTTGGAAGAACTACCCCACAGGTCACAATGGGGTAAAATGTTCCCTGTTGTTCACTCCTAGCTCCCGACAGTAAGAGGTTATTTCCCCCAAAATCTACCTGGCTAATAGCTGCTAATTTACCTATCTTCCAGAAACTTGTCCAATCTTTTTTTAAACCCAGCTATACTACTGGCCTTGACAACATCTTCAACCTTGACAAATTCACAACTTAATTGTGTATTTATTGAATAATAATAATAATAATAATACTTTATTTTGTTTGTTTTAAATCTGTTACATATTAGTTTCATGGGGTGTCCTCTAGTTCTAGAAATATTTGTTTTACTCATAAATAAACTATTTATTTGTTCTACACCCCTCATGATTTATACACTTCTATCATATCCGCTCTCAGTTGTCTCTTCCCAAAGCTGAAAAGCCCTCACCTATTTAGCCTCTCTTGGAAGGGGAGCTGTTCCATAGCCTTTATCATTTTTGTTGGCCTTCTCTGTACTTTTTCTATTTCTACTTTTATTGTTTTTTAGATGGGGTGACCAGAACTACACACAATACTCAAGGTGTAGTCGCACCATAAATTTATATTGAGGAATTATTATTTTCTCAATTTTATTTTCTATCCCTCTTATGAATAATTCCTCACATTCTGTTTTCTTTTTTAACCGCCAACAAGCTCCTTGGTGGCCACACTGAGGCTGTGGAACTCCCTCCAGGTGGAGGCCCATCTGCCCCTCCTTCTGTCTACAATCTTCCCTCCTTCTGTCTACAATGTAAGACCTGGCTGTTCCACCAGGCTTTTGGAGGGGGAGACAGGTAGGGATGGGGGGGGTTGGGATTTTTGTGTTACGTTCCAGTAGTTTTATGATGCACTGTTTTTATAGATACTGGGGCTGTTGCTGGCAAGCGTTGTCAATGCCTCTCTTGCAGAGGGCAGAGTCCCGGAGTGCCTGAAGGAGGCTGTGCTGCAACCCTTGCTCAAGGAACCATCTCTTAACATTCACTCCCATGCCAGTTATCAGCCAGTCTCCAACCTTCCCTTTTTAGGGAAGGTTATTGAATGGGCGGTGGCCATGCAGCTCCACGGGTATCTGGACCACAACATTTTCCTTGACCCTTCGCAGTCAGGCTTCCATCCGGGTCATGGCACTGAGAAAGTATTTGTTGTTTTGGTTGATGATCTGCACCAGGAGTATAGAGGCCAGTCCACTCTCCTGGTTTTATTAGAACTATCAGCAACTTTTGACATGGTTGACCATGAGATGTTGGTGACTCGCCTGTGGGACCATGCTGGGATGGGGTGGGACTGTTCGTGAATGGTTCTGCTCTTTCCTAGCCAGTAGAACTCAGTGTGTGGTGTTGGCGGAGTCTACATCATCCCCCCAGGACCTCATGTGTGCAGTGCTTCAGGGCTCTATTCTGTCCCCTCTCCTGTTCAACGTGTACATGCAGCCTCTGAGCAAGAAGTTGGGTGCCATCAGTATGCTGTGACACCCAGCTTTACCTCTTGTTTTCATCTGAATCAGGCTCAGCGGTCTTGGTGTTCAACCAGTGCCTGGCTGCGGTCGAGGATTGGATGAGGTTAAGCCGTCTGAGGTTGAATCCTGATAAGACGGAGGTGATGTTGGTGGGGAAGGGCAAAGGAGTGGAGGCCTCCATCATTGATGGTATGCGTCCCTCCTTGGTCCCCTAGATCCAGAGCCTGGGAGTGATCCTCGACGCACAGCTCTGTCTGGCTGCCCAGGTGATGGATGTGTGGAGGAGTACCTTTTGTAAATTACATCTAGTCCATTGTCTTCAGCCAGATATTTCCAGCTCTGACCTGGCTACCATCATCCATGGATTTATCACCTCAACATTAGAGTACTGCAATATGCTCTATGTGGGGCTACCCTTGGTGACATCCCAGAGACTTCAACTGGTACAGAATGCAACGACCCGCCTCCTGATGAGGATGGACTGTCTGGACCTTATAACACCAGTGCTCTGTCCTCTGCACTGGCTGCCTATAGTTTACGGGGCCCGATTCAAGATGTTGGTGCTGACCTTTAAGGCCTTATATGGTCTGGGCCCTGCTTATCTGCAGGACTGTCTCAGCCTCCATGTCCTGGACCAGCCCCCTGTGGTCATCCAGGGGAGCCGGCTTGGAGGTTTCCCAAGTCTTCTGGGAGGTGACCTATGAGAGGGCGTTCTCAGTGGCCACCCCCCAACTGTGGAACTCCATCTCACTGGAGATCCCCCTTTCTCTGGCTGTCCCCTCCTTTTGTAAATCCTGTAAGATCTGGCTGTTCCACCAGGCATTCGGTGAGAGAGGGTAGCATGTGGGGGGTGGGGGAATGTTTTGTGTTCTGTTTTGTTATCAGAGGTTGGTGAGGTTTTAGTCTGCCTCTGTAATTATGAATTTTAATTATTTATACTGTTTAAACTGTTTTATTATTCTGTATTTTTATTTGTTGCATGCCGCCCTGAGTTACCATTTGGCAGGAGGGGGTGGGTTAGAAGTATTGGAATAAATAAATAAAATAGAATAAAATAAACAGCATCAGTAGTCTCCAGTGCCCACGTTGTCTGACCCACATGTTAAATGCCTCTATATGGCTGCACAATGGTCAGTGACATTAGGCACCCACCTCCAGCTCCTAGAGCCTTCTTGTACCTGAAGGAGATGAAGGAAATGCCAATCAGAACACAGACAGGCAGGTCCAGCAGACTGCAGCACAACTCCCCCCAGTAATTTCCACCCCCTAGCCTAGAGTTAACCATGTAACTTCAGACAGAAATGCTGATGTGCAAAAAATGACAAATATCAGTTGAGAAGAGCATGGCTTCATCTGCAGATGGTGTCATCCCACAGGTCCTGATTCATAGTTTGGGAACTTATGTTGCAGGTATTTTGGTGCTATGAGTACTTTGGGTGGGTGGCAATGCACTATACTAACCATTACTGGCATAATAAATAGAACTGCTCAACAAGCAGATGTGTGCAGTTTAAAAATAAGACTATATCTAACACTGCCAGGCTGTCATCTCATCATAAAAAGTATAAACATCAATGTAATTGAAACATCCAGAAACTGAGAAAATCCAGTCACACTTCACTGAAGTTAGAATTTCAATTAGAGCTGCAGATCATATCTTACAAATAAGCCACCATCTTTTTATAAGATTCTTTAAAACTGACTGCAGAAAACTAAACTGACTTACGGCCCACACATGTCATGGGAACTGCTTTAATCTTGCTCGATGATGATGATGATGATGATGATGACCTTCAGTATCAGAAGCTAGAGTGTCCTTCATGTTCTTCCTTTGATCCCATTGGGTGATTTCAGACGTGACGTTGACACGGTGAACCACGGTGAATACCCACCTGGGGTCACCGTGTCCCGCACGTCTGTTTGCGGCGCGCCAGATGTTGGCCACGCTCAATCGGCACATGGGGTCAATTTGAACCACGCTTCCCGGGCTAGCCGGGGGAAGGTCCCGGGAAGCGTGGTCAAACGGACCCCGGGCCGTGGCCAACAAAAAGTAACGTCTGGCCGCGTGCCACGGCCCGGGATCCCCGGCGGGATCCCGGGCCGTGGCACGATCGGCCAGACGCGGCGGCCGCATTGGCCCCGCCGCCCGCCCGTCTCCTCGGAGGGCGGGCGGCGGGGTGCGTGGAGGGGGCGGGGCCGTGCGGCCGCACGTTGCGCCGCGCGGCCCCGGCCCCTCCCACTTTCCCCGCCGGGATCCCCCCGGCACGTCTGTTGGGCCGTGCAGGGGTGACCCCGGCAGGGAACGAAGACGTTGGTTCCGGTACGGGGCCAAAGGGCCCCGTATCGTCTGAAAGTACCCATTGTCTTTGTTTTTGTTAATCCACTCACAGAACTTAATCCACTCACAGAATTTTTTAATTCACTCACAGAAGGTATACGGCATTATGGATTCTGCTCTTCCCACTGAAAAAAAGACCCAAGGGTGGTACTGGGATAATAATACTAACATGCCTCAAGGAACTATTTGCCCCTGCACTGGAAATAAGACACAGACACAATAAGTTTGGGTAAACTGGCCGCAACTGTTTTATTAAACACAACCAGCATGAAGTGAAACCTGTTGGGAAATGAGAACCAATTATCACCAATTAACCAATTTATGAGAACAGTGGAAAGATCTAATTCCCAAATTGCATTATCCAATTAAATATAATTATCCCAATTACCATGAGTCTTACCAATTCTCCTACGGAAGAATCAGCTAAGAAAAATTCCAAATTAAGATGCCAATTAGTAAGTCCATTAGAATCGGACCGAATTGATAATTCTGGGTGAGTACAAGGGGAGTGATTGGGCATTAAGTCCTATCTCCTGATATCCCTCCACCTCCAATGCCCCTCACTTCCTGCTTTCAGTATCATAGTGCTAACCAATTGGATTGGAAATACCAGTCCAATCCCCTCTTTCCAATGGACCATAAATAATCCATGCCCCAAGAAGAACTGACGAGCAAGTTACCATATCAGGGACCGCTTAGATTCTTCCCATATGCCCCCTGACACCAGTCCCTCTTCTCTGGGATAGCAGCGGGGCGCCCATCCCCTGCCTGCTTCACAGGCTCCAACCTCCAGGATGAATACCATCCTTCACCATTACCAGGTGTTTTCCCCACAGCCAATCCATTCCAATGCCAGTTTCCTTTTATGGTACTGAACACTGTCAGTTGCGACAATAAAATGAACATGACAGAACACCAAACCCCACCTCAGATTTCCTTAAAAGATCAGCACTGTGAGGAAGCCAAAAAAAACCTTCAGGGAAAAATTACTTCCTGGTCCCTCAATAACTAGGAGACCAGAACAAATCCACAGTACATATCCGAGGGTGTGTGGGTGGGGTTCAGGTGCTTCCAAGCAGCCGAATGACAGGGCTGTGTAGCACCACTGACCACGTGGCCACTCCCAGCCAATCACGGAGGTGCAATTTTGCACTGCACCTTCTCCCCTTGCAAGCTGCCTCCTGACTGCAATCAAGGGTGCAGCTTGCAAATGGGAGTGTTCCCACCTGACCAGCCACCTCTCCCTTCTCCCAGATACACTGTGCCTCCTTTCCTCATTGAGGCGGGCCCAAATTTCCCCCTGCAGCACTTAGCAGGGGCTTTCTGCTACCTCTCCTGGTGTTCTGTTTGTGCCAACACTGAACTTGATTCTATAAGGGACACAAATTTAAGCTCATTCTAAATACCAAAATGCCTAAAGAAAAGAAACCAAAAACAAACAAAAAAATCATTGGGAGACCAAGGAGAAAGAGGTTAGTTTTATTATTGAAGGAATTCTAATTTGGCACTCATCTCCCAAATAATGCAAGGATGTGGTAAAAAAAACATTTAACATAGGTTAGAGTTTGTGAGGAAACTGGAATAATTAATATTTTCAAGTTATGTATGTTTTAAAAAATATGGTTAAATGCCTAGGGATTGTGGGTATTTTCAGACATTACGAGATCACAGTCAACCACAGTGAACCACAGTCAATCCCATGGTGGGGCCAAAGTGTTAACAGCAGACCCCCTCCTATTCGTGACTATTGGGTGGTGGGTACCCCAATATCCACCGTTCCTTAAACTTTTGGGAGAATTAGCTTAATATTTTAAACCAGGGTTTCCACGTGTTCAAAAGGATCAAGCTGAGGACAGTACACGCTGCAGGCAGTTTATGTACCCTCCCCAAATAGAAAGAGAGAGAGAGAGAGAGAGGTGTCCAATAACAAGTTTATTGCTCTACAAAACAGAGAAACACAGCCCGGTCTGGCTGGCGGGATGTAAAAGGGGAAAACACAAGCGGCTTGTGGGGAGTATGGTAGGAGAAGGAGGGGGGGCAGTCTGGTGTCAGCTCAGCGATGGGGAGTGAGAGAACGCGAACGAGGGAGAGAGGGAAAAAGAGAGAGAGAGAGAGAAACAGGGCTTCCCCAGTTGGCTGGGAAAGTCTGGACCTGTGGTTACCTTGCCTTGCCTGTTGAAATGGGACAGGTGGCCCACGGATCCAGTGGAGTTCGGAGGATGGAGGAAAAAAAGGAGCAGACCAGAGTCTGGGAGATCTCTCAACTCAGACACGTACAGAGTGACCTGCACATATCTGGGTCCCAAGATTTCTCAAAGGGTGATGGGAAAACCAGGGGCAGTTAAAGGGTGCTGGGAAAAGAAGTTTGGGAGGCCACAAAGGGTCGTTTGGGGTGTACAATGGGCTAACGAGGGGAGGTGGCTTCCATGACAAAAAGGGCTATACCAGATGCACCAGATACCTTTTACACAGGAGGTAAGGGTAAACAAAAAGTGAAGGTAGGGAAGGTAGGGCTTAACAACAGGCTTCAGGATACAATGAGTGTGTGTCTGGTTTCTCTTAGGGAATACAGACATAGGATGTTGCTGCTTTGAGTCATGGCTACCAGTCGTTTGTCAAAACAGGATGAGCCCTCTCCTTAACGACTCCATTCTTTATTCAGAGAGCTCTCCCTTCTAGTCTTTTTCTCAACCTTAGGCTGGTATTTTTCCATGAACGGTCCCTTTTTGGTAGGAGCTAGGGTGGTTGGGCCCGATCCTTTATTTCTATGCTTTTCACATGCCCCCCTCCTCTCTTTTGCTTGTGCATCTCATATGGGGAGGCTTCTCTATCAAGCCTTTATCCCCATATTCTCTGGCCTCTGGTTGCCTCTGGGAGCTGCTGTTTCAGACCCCCTTGGCCTAGGTTTGCGACCCTGGGTTATACAGCAAAAAGGGAGGGGTGTATCCATCTTTGGGGGGGTCTCGAGGCCCTCTCTAACAAAAGCGCCCTGAATGTCTGTTTTGGGGGTTCGAGATGTTCACCACAGTCAATCCCCACCAGGGGTCGAAAATAACCACTCTTCCGGAGCTCCAGCCCGGACCATCTCCAAAAGCGTGATCAAAGCGATTCCCACCAGGAAACAAAAAAAAGTAACAACTGAACGGCAACCACAGGCCAGAATCAAGAAACATGATTCCCAACCGGGGACAAAGCATGCAGCATCACTGTCAGGCAACCAGCAACAACACAGGCCGGGGAGGGAGATTTAAAGGGCACATGGCAGCAGCCGGGACGAGCCGCCCAGGCGCCTTCCGGGTTCTTTGACCACGGCCCGGCCTGGGATCGGTGTAACGTCTGTTGCGCTGCCCTGGGCCGTGGTCTGCCAGTCTGATTCCCTGCCATGGTCCTGCTCCCATCATGTTTGTTTGGAGCCTCTCCTGCCTACGGGGAGTGGTTAGCCAGTTCGCCACCACTGGGAATCCACTGTGGTGAATCGGGGCACCTGTAACGTCTGAAAATATCCTGCGATAGGTACTTTCACAAAAATTTTAGACAGTATAATTAAATTAATAAGATAAATATAAAGACAAAATGATAGTTGTAGTATGATTACTAAACCGTTTGCAGAGGAGGTATAACTCCACACAGAATTAGCTTATGGAACTTATTGGCCCTTTTCATACAGACACTCTAACACTCATAAGATGGGTGTTACATTTTATTATACATGTTGCAGGACACCCATAGAGCACACCTGCAGCCCTGCAACATGTATAATAAAATGTAACACCCATTTTATCCATGTTAAACTGTCTGTGTGAAAAGGACCTTAGTCATAGGATGTTGTAAAAGCCAATAGTATAGTCAGGTTCAAAAAAGGTAGAAGAGGAGGCAGGATAGTATTTTAGCAACTAAGTGGTGAGTCTTTATGGGTTCAAAAAAGGATTCGAAAAAATCATGGTGCATAGTTCCATCGATTGATAGTAGCCAAGTTCATCAAGAATGAAATCTCTGATTGTCAGGGAGTGAGTGAAGGGGATATTCTTGCTTCAAGTATTAGATGGCTGCAAAGTGTTTAATTGTTGTTTCTAGCAGCAAAGATTATTCCTTTGCACCGAAAGAACTTAGAGTATGTCAAATTGGCCAGAAATGCTTTGGAGAGAACACAAACAAATATTCTCATAAAGGAATATGGTGTTTGCCAATGGAATATTGTCTGTTTCATAACATAAGCAGATATGTCTCAGGTTTGGTTTGAAAAAAACAAAAACCCAAGCATGTTGGAGCACATACACTCATGATATATTTGCTGCTTCAATGTGCCTCACTTTTAATAATTGCTCAGATAGCTCACTGAAAAGCTCCACAAGATTCAAACCTGAGACTCAGACCCAGGCAGGAACTGACCCAGCTCTTGCACAAGGTTTTTTGGTGCCCTAGGCAGCCCAGCCTCTGCACAATGCAGTTGTTGGTTTGTCAGTAGTGGCAGCTGGAATGGAGGGTGGGAGCTTCCCCATCCCCTGCAGCTACTGTGAGGTTGGTTCGAGGGCACCAGCCATGTGGCGGGTGGGGGGCTGCATTACTTTCTCCCCTCACAGGGAAATTTGCCACAGCCCCAAAAGCAGGACCTTGCCTTAGAGCTGTGCTGGGTCTATCCAGCCAAAGGTGACCTCATTAGGAATGCAGTGTCATTAGACTGTACCCGGGATCACAGCAGCACTTCCTCCAGGAGAGCGACACTCGTGTATGAGGCTCAGCTGTTGGAGGGTGCTGGGTCACTCTGTAGACCGCAGCACAGTGGCACTCACAACCCACTGCCTTCACTTACAGTCCAAGGCTGAACAAGTTTTCAAACTCCCTGGGAGCATCTCAGGGGGCTAATTCCATCATCAAGCAAACAGCAGCATGGAGGATAGGAGGCTCATGGTCTCACTTGCAATTTGATGCTGCCTGGGATACCAATCCAAGCACAGGAGTGTGGGAGCTTTGCTGTCCCTCTTGCTGTCCATGCAGGAGATCTGGCAGGCAGCTGGTTCAGGGTCAGGCCCCTCTTCCCCTATGCTGTGCTCCCTTCACTGAAACATGATACTGAGTGCAGTGTTCTCCCCTTACCAGATCCTGCCCACCACCAGCATACAGTGCTGAAGCAGACTTGGAGCAGCATGCCCATTTTCACATGAAAGCATCGGCTGAGGCTGCTTCCAGCACTGCAGCTGGGTGGGCAAGGACTGCAAGTTTAAGATGGTGGATCTCCTCCCCTGCCTCTCCCACCCCAATTCAACTGTGGAGTTTAGCAGCAGTGGCAGCTTGAATTGGGGCAGGAGAAGGAGGGGAGCAGATTCGCTACCTCTATTCAACTTGTCACACAGGCAACCGCTTATGCTGGCCATATGGTAGCACTGCTCCTGCCCTAACCTCACTGTCATTAGGAAGCTGTCCAGGCCACCAGCTACAACACCTCACTTCCTGGTGACAACAGACTCAATTGCCTGACCAGTCTGCATTATCATCGGCTACCCTGAGTCATCATAAACAACATAATTATCAATTATCAGTTATTACGCCAGCAGCATACCTGGCACTGTACAATCAATAGTTATAGACAGGTCCCTATCCCAAGGAGCTTACAATCTAAGAGAGAAAAGGGAGAAGTGAATATCGGGAGAGACAAGGATACATTCGTGAGGTTGGGACGTTGCAGGGAAGAGGAAAAGGAAATTGATGAATCACCTCTGATATTAATTTAGATGTATGAATGTTTGTTCCTCTTGCCTGCCTTGTTCCTCTTGCCTTATTCCTACCAGCTGCTCTGTGCCATTCTGTCAAATACTTCATCCCACATTCTGCCTTGGATACTGCCTCCTAAAAACAGTTCTGATTGGAACCTCCTAAACCTGACTACCCGGCTCCTGATGTGTCTCTGCTTTCCTACGCTCTTGGCTTCTGAAGCCAGATTTGGTTTTGGTTCTCCCACTTCTGACCTCCCTTGGCCTTGATAACATACCTAGCTCACTCCATGGCTCTGATGTACTTCTAACTTTCTGGTTTCTATCCTAGCCCAATACTGACTATGGGTATTTTCAGATGTGACAATTGGCAAAGGCTGGAAATCCATACTAACGTCATGGCTGAATGCAGCCTCCAGATATTGGCCCAGGACAGAACTCGGGTTTCACGGACTGTGGTGGTGCTTAGGCTGGGCTGTTCCTTGGAATCATCCTCAAGGAACAACCCGGGGTAAGCACCTCCAGGACCCATGCAAACGAAGCCAGACTGGAGTAAAGTGGGCTGTCATGTTTGATGACCTGTTTGTTTTCTCTTACCCTGGTCCAGGTTCGCAGTACTTCCAGGCAGTCATGGCAGCAACATAGGCCAACCTGGCTGCCCATCAGGGAGGGAGACAAACTGCTCCGAGCAGTGTGGAGATAGGGCCATATGGATGCACGTCTCTCCATTAGGGATGGACGAACAGAACCGAGTTCGGAAATTCAGTTCGGTTCAGTTCAGAAATTCGGTTTGGTTTGGAAGTTCGGTTCGGTCGACCGAACTATTCGAGTTCGGTCTGAACTCCAAACTTCCGAACAAAGTTCAGAAATTCAAACCCCATTGAACTAAATGGAATATTATCTTTTAGGGATCGGCAAACAGAGCCGAGTTTGGAAATTGGGTTCTGTTTGGTTTGAAAATTGAGTTCGGTTCGGACGTTTGGTTTGGTCGACTGAACTGGTCAAGTGCGGGCCGAACGCCGAAATTTCCAAACCGCATTCGCCCATCCCTACTGTCCATTGTCCCACCCTCTCCCTGTCTCAGACCGCCATCAGTCTTGTTTGGTACCTGGGATGAATCCTTCCCAGAGTGAGAGCTCACTCTGGGCAGGATTAAAGTGTGACAGCGCTGAAAACACCCTATTTATGTCTTTAGGGAGAACATCAATGGGTGTCTGAATGTGTGTTTTGACCTTGATATGAACACTGGTTTGGCCCTGTGTTCACCACATGGCACTGCTTAGACACACCACCCATCTTGGGGCAAATCAGTGTTTTTCTCACCACCCGATCTCAGCACACAAGCACTGCCGCCTCTTTCCCCATGTTGTACCTGCAAACATGCCATGCGATATCATTAGACACAACTTTGGCCACATGTTCAGCTGGAACACACAAATTGTCCTTGTGATGCAATGGTGGTAACATTGTATGTTCAATGGGTGGCCAAATCGGTGTTAGGGTTGTTATGGTGCTTACACACAATGGTCAAACATGTGTTTAATGGGTTTGACACCTGATCTTTGTTATGTCTAAAGATGCCCATAGAATCATATAATATCCACAGGGAGTGGGAGCAGGGATGAACAGGGGAAGATACTGTCCACTGGAAATTTTAGTGGAATGAAAAGGTAGCTTTCCCTGTAAAAGGAGTTGTAATGTGGGACAATAGAATTCTGAACAGTGGCTTCAAGGGGTAATTTCAGATGTTACAAAATTGCTGCTCACCACAGTGAATCCCAGTGGATTCCCTGTGGTGGCAGCATTCACAGTAACATCTGTTTGATCCCTGCCAGATGTTCACCACGGTGAATTTCTGGCGTGGATCAAAGCTAACCACGGTTCTGGACCTCCGGCTGGTTGGAGGTCCAGAACTGTAGTTAGATTGGCCACAATCCTGGATGGGATGAGCAATGGTGGCGCTGCATGTCCGCTTGCCAGCCCTGTCCCAGAATCAGGCCCCAACCATGGGACGGGGTCGGGTGCAGCGGCCTGATTGGCCGCTACACCCACCCGTCTCCCCATGGGCGGCCGGCCAAGGGAGTGTGCGGGGCGGGGCTGAGTGGCTGCACATCATACGGCTCCCTCCACCCCTTCCCAGCACAGCCCCACCCCCTCCCTGAACCCCGGTAGGGATCAGGCAGGCATGTCTAAAGGACGGCCAGCCTGATCATGGACCGGGATCCAAGATGGATCCGAGATGGACCGAGATGGGTTCAGCGTGGTGGGCAAAATGGCCCATCACGTCTGAAATTACCCAAGGTCTGTATTGATCACCTGATCTCTGTTTTGTGTAATGAGTCCTGCAGTGCTGTCTTTAAAGCTTGTTTTATTGTAAGGTTTGACAGCCTCATTTTATTCATGTTTTTTACTTCATGTACCCACAAGTGCATGCACATCATAATTATTCTACTCTATAGTTTTGTATTGGCATCTAGGAAAAGACCCTCTCAAGAGGTTGTGTTTTGGGCAGGAAGCGAGATCTTTCTCCAGTATCATTTAATCAATACAATAAAGAACTGCTGTTAGCAGCTTGAGAGATTTGACAGGGACGTGTTCCATTACGCAGGATGTGATCATTTCATCCTGTAAGCAGTAGGCTAAGTAACTGTGAATTAGAAAAAAGAAATACTGTATATCTTTTGATGACATGTCATCTGGCTATGTCCAAGACAGTCAGATAGGATCCATCATGGGAAAACTTTTTATATAGTTTACAAGAGAATGTTATAGCCAAGGATACTGTAGCTTGCTTTCATAGTGAAGGAAAAGGCTGAAATGGGCTGTACAGCTGGTGTATCCTGAAAAGCACAGGGGAGCCTTGAATGCATGTTTGAAATAATGTTGACATGGCAAGAGATGACCCCCTTAAGTGGAATTTCATCATCAGTGTCAGTATGTTGTAAATAGTGGCAAAGGGTGTTAAATGGTGATATGAAACCTAGTTAATTCAAGGTTACTGGGAAGCTTTTTAATACACTGCAGAGCTAAATACTGCCCAGAGCAAAATGTTGATGCGTAACTGTAATGAAGAAACATTGATCTTTTATTACCTAGACAAAAAAAACTTTGGTTTACGAAGCTTGTTAAAGCGGCATCAATTTTGGGCTGGATTATTTTTAAAATTTATACTGCAGTAGTTCTTTCAGGGGTCAGGACTGTACACAAAGATGTAATTGAAAGATGGTCTTTGACTTGGCAATATTACACTGTATAAAGCCATATCTATTGTTAGTGAAGATGTTCAACAATTCATACCTCAATGACACAATGATCTGTTTTTATGAATATATAATAGACCTACTGACTTAATTGGAACTGTGAGTTAGAAGAATGTACAGGATTATGTTCTTGATGAGGGAATGGTTCCAACTAATCACAGGGGTTAGGAGAAGGTATTTTAAGGATTAAAATATTACTAGTATCAGATGAGTTATATAAAGTGGAGTCTAAGTCCAATTTTTTCTGAACCAGTAAAAAATAAATATATATATATATATATATTTACTTGGGCAGACCTTCAGGAGATCAGACCGTTAGCTTGTTTTCCATACAGCACTCATGAGACCCAGAATATTTCTCTCTCTCTCATGTGCCCACACATGTCTGTACCTGGCTGCTGCCAATATGAATCCGCATGTCTGAGAGCTGGAGACAGGGGACATCATTTCTTTCCAATGCCTATCTTCAGCCTTTATGACATTAAGACTCATCCTGACATCGCATATACTACAGTATTTTAACCACATGCTGACAAGAAATCCATTAATATACTCAAAGTTCCTGATATTTTTAGCTGGGTGGATAGACACATTAAAAATCAGTGTTCAGAATTGTGCTTATCCAGATCAAGAAGCAATACATCCCTATATTCCTGTTGCTGGGGGGTGGGGTGGGGGGAATAATTCCATTTATCCAGAAATCCAAGTTATACAAATTCTACTTAAGTGAATTCCACTATAAAGTCACTAAACAAGATAGTGAAGTATCTTGTCTCTTTTTGTTGTTCGTTTCTGCAGAATTGTACCATGTCTTGTATAGTAATTCCCCTGTCTTGTATAGTAATTCCATGCCATCTCTTGATTGGATAGTGTTACCTATTTAATAACATGGGGGCTGATCCCAAGCCCTTTGGTTTCCCCCTCTCCATGCGTGCATGCACGCAGTTTGTGTGTGGCTGCGCGTGTGATCTGGGGGGTTTGGGATTGGCCCCATTGTCTGAATTGTTGGCAGTAAGCTCGGTGTTGAACCTTAAAGAATTCATTGCCTTAACCTAATTTAAGTTAGAAAAGGGATTTTTGTCATTGAGTTGAACTTATAAATACAATCTCATAACTTTGCAAAAAAACAGAGTAGTAGTAGTAGCAACTGGTAGTTCATGACATTTCAGGCTCATGTTAGTTGGAGGAAAAGCCATTAATGGGGAAGTAGAGAGAGGAGAAAGGTGTTGGACAGCAACTCAGGATGTTATTGAGGTTGCTTTCACATGAGATGGCGTCACCCATGATTTTCTTGTTTCCATGATCTTCCTGAGATCTTAAAATCATGCAATTTATTTCCGGGCACCCTTCTCATGAGATGTTTCTCCTGCAATTTTTTTCACTAATTGCACAAAATTTCTGCTCATAAGAATGGTAGATCCTGCAATTTTCATCCTCCTCCGTCTGCCTTGTGCCAGCTGCATGACTGACCTCAGAGCGGGGTTGAAATCCACAAACTGGCAGTAGACTGAAATTTACAAGCCAGCAGCAGAGCAAGGTGAAATTATCAAGACAGCTGATCAAGACACCTGTTTGCTGGTTTCCATGCCTGCTATCCCCTGTCTATAATACTGACAGGTATCCTCATGTTCCTAATTTTTGTGCAGCCATAACACTCATCACTGTAAAGGTAGGATTTTGGAGCCCAATAATGCATGAGCAACCAGGGCATAACTTGCGGGATAAATGCAGAATAGTGCACTCGCACATGCAATTAAGTTGTGAGAGCTAATTACCATTCTGCAATTAGCATCTTGTGTGAAAGCAGCCTTATTGTCTGACTCTGCCATGGATTTCCTGTGTTTCTTTGGTAAATCACTTGTCTTCCAACACCTCTGATACCCGTTTGTGAAACAGATAGTTTTTGGGGGTTTGGACTAGATGACACTTGGAAATCACTTCTAACATAGTACGCATAAAGTTCTATAATTCTATGAGATGCTGTCAGAAAACTGTAATAAACAGAATCATTCACTCCCATGATGAGAATGTATTTCAGTTAGGACAAAACTCAATAATTGGTACTTTATATGCCTGGAAAAAATGAGATGCCACCCTAGATAAAATGAGACTTGAAGAGCCCCCCCTCACTTTATAATAGAATGTCACCAAACAACAGTCTATTAGAGTTATGTAGCAATGTCTGTCATTGTGACTTGATTCTTACATATTAGACTGCAAGCTTATTGGGGTCAGGAACTACCTGTGTTCTACATTGCCCCCATTCTGGTCTACAGAAAGTAAGACTTTGTCTGTGCTATTGGTAGGCAAATTGTGGCTTGGGAGCCTTATACATCTTTTCGTGGTTGACCATGAAATGTTGGTGATCCGCCTGTGGGACCTTGCTGGGGTGGGCGGGACTTTGCTTGAATGGTTCTGCTCATTCCTGGCCAGGATATCTCAGCATGTGGTACTCAGGGATTGTACATCTTCCACCCCACCCCAGGCTCTTCCAAAGATTGTCAATTCTTCCAAATTTCAGAAAGATTGGACAAAGGGTCCTGATGCTATAAGACATTAATTTGAAAATGCATTTCCAGGAGTAACATTTTTATATTCCATCCTGTTTACAAGACATTTGGAAGGAATGTATCACATACCTTCACTGTCATAGGCAGGCACCTGGCATGGCAGGGGGAATGAGGCTGTAGAAGGGAGGATGTGGAGAAACCCAAAAGACTGAGAGACACATTCACTGGCCAAATACTACATACTTCCAGCTTTACAGGACCAATCGGTAGTGGTTTTGAGGCGGGCATAGGGGGCAGCCCTCAGGCGAGCACAAAAGGGACATAACTGGGACTTGGGGATAGCATCCCAGCAACCAGGAAATATAGTTTACATATCCAAGCTGGCCAGTTATCATCACAATCACACATTCTGCAGCACTGTGACAGAGGACATAAGAGAATCTCTATTGGCTATTTCATAAACAGATGCTTCTGACTTCCCAGTAACAAGTGGGGGAGAGATGTTGGGATGGTCACAGCACAGAATGAAGATATTTAGTTGACATTTCTGCTGGCCATTTGGCATCACAAACCGATCTTATACCACAGTGACACATAAGAGAATCTGTGGCATAGGCTCATTCTCTGCATATGCTGTGCAGGCTTATAAAATTGGGACTGCCAAATTTCATGTACACTGGTTGGATTACAAAGTTGTTACATTCAGACATACATGTTAATTGCTTAAACAACCAGGACCCTTTATCCAATCATTCTGAAAGTTGGCATAGTTAGTAAACGTGGGGAGGGGTATAAACTTGCCATTTTTCATCCTCATTAGATGGGAGACAAAGAAGTTACAGCCAGGAATATATATGTAGGTTTTCACAAAATAACGTATTTCAATCGCTTATAAAATCAGATTCCTTTTTCCAAGCTTTGTGAAATTTATGAAACATAATGCTGTCAGTTGGAGGTATAATTTCTCGAAGTTTCATCCGAATATAAAGAAAAATAAAAAGGTTACAACTGAAAATGTGTTTTCCATTGAAAGCAACTGAAATCGAAAACGAAAACAAAATTTTGATGTTTATGAAAATTAAAATGAAAGGATTAAATAAAGAAAACAAAACAAAAAAAGAATCATGACACAGGTCCCTGTTGCACACCTCTAAAAAATTCCCTTGCCAAGATAGCACTCCCCTTGGGTGGAGATGCAACTCTTCTCAATCCAGTTCTAGCCCAGGTGATCTGGCTCAAGTCTAGGATTTCCTTTGGGAAAGTGTGGTGCAATTCCACTAAAACAATGAGCTAGCTCAGCAGCTTAAATATATTTCAAACCACCCAAGTGAAATACCTATTTGCAATGTTGTGCCATGGAATGACATGAAAGCAAACAGTGTGCTATAGATTCAGATATGGAGGTCATAAGCGATAAGCTGAAGATTCATTTATTTTAACTAAAACATTGAAACTGAAATATGTATTGACTATAATCACTTTGCTTTGCATGTGGTCCAATTTATATTTCTTCTGATTGAGATTTCCCTCTGCATGTGTGTGTGCACCTGGGCGGGCAGCTAAATGGCAAATGAGATTTAATGTGGACAAGTGCAAAGTGATGCACATAGGGAAAAATAATCCAAACCATGCGTACACAATGCTGGGTACTAAGCTAGGAGTTACCACTCAGGAAAAGGATCTGGGGGTGGTTGTGGATAATACAATGAAATCCACAGCGCAGTGCGCAGCAGCAGTCTAAAAGCAAACAGAATGTTAGGAATTATTCAGAAGGGGATAGAGAATAAAACTGAGGCTGTCATAATGCCTCTATACAAATCAATGGTGTGACCACAACATGAATATTGTGTACAGTTCTGGTCACCCCATCTCAAAAAAGACATAGCTGAACAAGAAAAGGTACAGAGAAGGGCAACAAAAATGATCACAGGCATGGAAGGGCTCCCGTATGAGGAGAGGCTTGGTAGGTTGGGGCTCTTCAGTTTGGAGAAGAGATGACTGAGAGGAGATATGATAGAGGTCTATAAAATCATGAGTGG